>CM060639.1:55000-90000 GCA_030578275.1 Meda fulgida
GTGAATTAAGCTGAGTAAACTAGTGCTTTGCATTGCTAATAAAACAGAAGCATGGTTTTAATTCTGCTTCTGCAGGAGTGGTGTGTGGGATAGTTGCAGTGTTGATCTGAAGAACACAGAAGCACAGATGCTGCTGATGCAAGCACTCACTGTGGAGAGCGCGCCGGAAACTAGCGCTCCAAAGGGAGCCAGATCATTAAGAAACATTATGCAAAATATCTATGTAATTTGTAAAATTAATATTGAACCGAAATAAAACTGCAGCATTAGTGTTCCTCATTGAAGCTCGGTTTGGAGTAATGCTCACAGCGCCGGGACGTTTCTTTAACCTTGAATCGGGTGCTTACAGCGACTCCAGGGGCTTCAGAGGAGAAGGCAAAGGGAATATGATATTAAAATCAGCCCAATAACAGCTGAAAGGCAAATGCGTGTAAATATTTAATTGGGCATTATTCAGTTTTTCGAGCCCATGCGGAGTAAGAATCAGACGGCAGGAGATAAAAATAAAAAGTTTGGGGCACCAGAGGTTTTAATGTGCAGAAACAATCGCTTCCATGTAATATATGTTGCTGTGAGCTGACAGGTTATAAACTAGCGTTCTTCAACATTAAAAGATCCTTCCTTCAAAGTTATCAAGTCTGATGCACGAACAACATGATCCACCGGTGTTTTGCCAGATGAGTTTATCGATGAATCGCCTTTTTGCTCTTTTAATTCCTTTTATAAATGCTTTAATGTTCCTTGCATTTATTTTGTGATTATTTTCATTCCTTTCTGGGTAAAGCATTTTGAGTTACCAGTGTATGAAATAAATAAACTTGCCTTTTCTTTAATAAACGTTTTTTTTTTAAATGCTGCAACTTGTTTCGGAATGTTCAAAAGTAACAATCCCATAATGTTTGCCAAATGGAATGTTCCCTCAACGTTCGTATAACTTAGAAAAAAGTTTAAGCATAAAAAAACTGAACCTTCAGAAGGAACATTTTTAACCAATACAGTCAAACCAAACATGATTCAGACACCAAATATAATTTTTGATATTTTTCACTAGTGTGTGCAGGACACTATAGTTAATGTATGTAAGTGAGGAGAGCAAAATAAAGTAAACTGTGACATTATACCCAACAATTCCTCATCCAGTAAAATGTATACAAACGAGCCACTTTGAGCTGATCATGTTTTCTTCAGTGTTTTTCTGAAACTGCTAATGCTCTTTTACACACAGACTGAACAACATGAAGCATTGCTTGCTCACTGGTGGAGCTAAACTGGTATTATCTAATTGTGTAGTTAAATTTACCAGCTGACAGATATTCAACATAATTCATGTGGGAGAGTCTAACAGAAGGACGGACAAAACCAGTGAAATATCATATTTCTTGTCATATTTTATTACCATTTTCTAAACTATAGCGAATAAACTGAGAAATGTTGAAGGAGTCTGGATAAATGTTGGCTTGACTGCATTTAAATGAGTATATTTTTGTTTGCTGGATTTTGTCTGCACGTTTTGACGGCTGTATCAGTTCTCCTGAAGCTTTTCTTCCTGCACTGTTTTTGGGTCATTGTCACTGTTCTCCGAGCGGGAAGGATATATGGATTTATGAAGCGCCCCAGGACATGGTCCGCTCCTTAACACCTCATATTTCATCTGCTCTTGATGGATGAAACCCTGTATGTATGTCATCCGTTTTCAAGGAACTGGAGGGGGAATCTCTTGTGGCGTGGGGAAAGTTAAGTGAGGTTAAGAACTCTTCAAAATTAGAGCAGCTGAGCTTTTTAGGGGCTAAACTTGTTACCGGAGAGAGATATCTTTATAAAAACGCTCTGAGTTAACCAGACGCTTCCGGCTGTGGTCGTTTCAGGGCTTCTGTGGCTTCTTGTTCAGGTTTGATATGGTTCTTTAAGTCAACATGAAGCCGCTTCCGCAACCCATTCTGCTTTCAAACCGTGGTGTATTTTCATGTGAAACACAAGATTTGACTCACACAATGCAGGGCGGGAACTGATTATCCTTTGGGAATCGATTGGATGAAAGTCTGTCATCATTTCTCGCGTCATGTCATCAAACCTCTCCTCGCGTGTCGGCCACTGATGATTGCTTTTTTTTTTCTTGTCAATGAAATGAATGTACTATATTTTAGTTTCATAATGTTTTGTATTTTTGGGGGGAGTTTTTATACTAAATTATATTTGCGCTGTATTTATAATTCATTTTTCACTTTTTTGAGCATTAACCTGAAAATTAAATTTCCAACTTAAGTGCTTAAAACATTCAAGATTTACGACAGTTTAAGTTTGATCTCTTTTTAAAGAGACACTTGTCTGATTAAACACTTGAACTTAAAAAAAACAACAACAATTTTACGGATATTGTTATGAAAAATGCACAAAAATACGAATTTAAATTTTATATGAAATATATATATTTTCAAAATCACGTTTCACTCTAAAACTGCAAGAAAATGAAAGCCATACATCTAAACAAGTTGTGTCCAAATGTGAGTGATATGTCAGTAAATAATGTGTCAGTAGATGTTGTGCGGCTGCAGTACCGAACGCTTCCACTAGAGGAAACTCTCACTCATTTCCAGTGCGCTGGAAATGAAAAATTTTTCCCAACATTTTAAACATTTTATGTTTACACTGATATATTAGTCCAGATGTCAGATATGCGTGTTTACACTGATATATTAGTCCAGATGTCAGATATGTGTGTTTACACTGATATATTAGTCCAGATGTCAGATATGTGTGTTTACACTGATACATTAGTCCAGATGTCGGATATGAGCGTTTACACTGATATATTAGTCCAGATGTCAGATATGCGTGTTTACACTGATATATTAGTCCAGATGTCAGATATGAGCGTTTACACTGATACATTAGTCCAGATGTCAAATATGCGTGTTTACACTGATACATTAGTCCAGATGTCAGATATGAGCGTTTACACTGATACATTAGTCCAGATGTCAAATATGCGTGTTTACACTGATATATTAGTCCAGATGTCAGATATGCGTGTTTACACTGATACATTAGTCCAGATGTCGGATATGAGCGTTTACACTGATACATTAGTCCAGATGTCAAATATGCGTGTTTACACTGATACATTAGTCCAGATGTCAGATATGCGTGTTTA
Source organism: Meda fulgida (assembly GCA_030578275.1). Taxonomy (NCBI): domain Eukaryota; kingdom Metazoa; phylum Chordata; class Actinopteri; order Cypriniformes; family Leuciscidae; genus Meda; species Meda fulgida. The sequence goes on from CM060639.1 coordinate 58,152, forward strand.
CACTGATACATTAGTCCAGATGTCAGATATGCGTGTTTACACTGATATATTAGTCCAGATGTCGGATATGCGCGTTTACACTGATATATTAGTCCAGATGTCAGATATGCGTGTTTACACTGATACATTAGTCCAGATGTCAGATATGCGTGTTTACACTGATATATTAGTCCAGATGTCAGATATGCGTGTTTACACTGACATATTAGTCCAGATGTCGGATATGTGTGTTTACACTGATACATTAGTCCAGATGTCAGATATGCGTGTTTACACTGATACATTAGTCCAGATGTCAGATATGCGTGTTTACACTGATATATTAGTCCAGATGTCAGATATGCGTGTTTACACTGATATATTAGTCCAGATGTCGGATATGTGTGTTTACACTGATACATTAGTCCAGATGTCAGATATGCGTGTTTACACTGATATATTAGTCCAGATGTCAGATATGCGTGTTTACACTGACATATTAGTCCAGATGTCAGATATGAGCGTTTACACTGATACATTAGTCCAGATGTCAGATATGCGTGTTTACACTGATATATTAGTCCAGATGTCAGATATGCGTGTTTACACTGATACATTAGTCCAGATGTCAGATATGAGTGTTTACACTGATATATTAGTCCAGATGTCAGATATGAGTGTTTACACTGATATATTAGTCCAGATGTCAGATATGCGTGTTTACACTGACATATTAGTCCAGATGTCAGATATGTGTGTTTACACTGATATATTAGTCCAGATGTCAGATATGCGTGTTTACACTGATATATTAGTCCAGATGTCGGATATGAGCGTTTACACTGATATATTAGTCCAGATGTCGGATATGAGTGTTTACACTGATATATTAGTCCAGATGTCGGATATGAGCGTTTACACTGATATATTAGTCCAGATGTCAGATATGCGCGTTTACACTGATACATTAGTCCAGATTTTTGTGTTTACAACATTGTGTGCAACAAATTCCGATCTGTGTCAGATTTGAGTAAAAGATGGGATTTCTTGTGCCAGTGTAAACGCAGCCTTGGATTGAATGAGGATTTGTTGGACAATGCACTCCCAATGGAGCAAAGAATTAGTCCTCGTGTTTTCCCCGACGGATGGCAGCGTGCGTAGAGCGGATCCTCTCTCTCGCAGTTCTGTAATGCTTCACAAGGCTTGTAGAAGAGCCAACAGCATGAAATGAGCCCCTCCACGATGATAAACGAGGCAAATCTCTGCTGGGGAAATCCAGTAGATGCCAAATTAAGCAAATCCCTGTTTAGATCACTGAAGAAAAGAAAATCATTCTGTGTGGCGCTTCTCGGCTGATCCCGAGCCGTGCTTCCGACGTCTTGCCCAAACCGAGACAATAAAACGTGTATCTCACAAAACCCAGGCAACTTTGTTTGTTGAAGTTGAAGACGAGCAGAAGTGACTCTACGTCTACATTAATACAGAGACAATATCAATATTGCGTTTTCAAGAGTTTCTCATCCCCACTGAAACGCTATATTCCCCTTTACTGCGCATGCGTGACCCTCACAGAGGCTCACTGAGACGAGACAGACGGAATAATACACAATAAAGTTATCGTGCAATTCTTCTGACGGATAATTTTATTCAGCAGAATATCTCTGCATTCACTGATCGTCCAGGTCTCACTCACTGTTATACGTGTGGTCTGAAGCGCTGCTCTCATGTTTAGCAGATGTGAGTGTATTCTGTCATGTGTGATATGAAGAGTGTGTGAAGTCACATATTTAAGCAGCTGTGTGAAAGTGAACAGCACATGACAGCCACAATACCGCTATAACCATCAATATCTATTGGTACAACATGCGTCACATGACCAAACTTGCGTCACCGCTTTAAACGCCTCAGTTCTGACATCCACACTACAACACCAAACAGCGTTTTACAATTCATCCACTTTGGAGAGTGTTTTCAAAAAGCTGTTTTCATTAATAAGATCGCTGTCTCAGTGTGAACAGAAGGACCAAACCAGAGGAAAAGATGCATTTGTAACACTTTACAATCAGGTTCATTAGTTAACATTAGTAATGTATTTACTAACATGAGCAATACATTAGTTACAGTATTTATTCATCTTTGTTAATGTTAGTTAATAATACAGCTGTTCATTGTTCATGCACGGTTTAGTAAATGTTGAACTTAATATTAACTAAGATGAATAAATGCTGAAGATTTATTGTTCATTCTTAGTTTAACTAATGAACCTAATTGTAAAGTGTTACCAATGCATTTTAAGCGAAAACGTATTAGTGTGGACAAGGCCTTAGTTTTAATGAGTAAAGTCGATATCAACATATTAAAATATGACAGTATTAGTGTGGACAAGGCCTGAGAACTGGCGTCTGGGACCTTGAACGGGGTGTGTGTGTGTGTGTGGGGGGGGTTTGCATTGCTGTCAGGTGAAGAGGTTTTCCAGAGCGCTGACGAGATGCAGACAGAAACATGTGCAGATAAAGCCCACAGATTGTGCGAGGAGGGTCATTGGACGGGCAGATCAGACGAGCCGTGAGAGTCCCGGCTGGTGGATCCGGAGCCTCGGGCGCGTCCACCGGCTCTGCATTAACAGGGCCGAGCCGAGAGCTTCCTCGGGGGCCGGAACACACGCGACACTACTGCTAAATACACGGATCGGATCATTTACGGTTTTGGAGCCATCGATCTGATCATTTTTCGGATCAGCAAAAAAAAAAAAAAAAAGTACAAAAGAAATATATACATACAGGTGAAACTCGAAAAATTAGAATATTGTGCAAAAGTTATCATTTTGATGATTATGGCTTACAGCTTATGAACCCCAAATTCAAAATCTCAGAAAATTAGAATATTACATAAAATCAATAAAAAAAGGATTTTAAATACAGAAATGTCGGCCCTCTGAAAAGTATAATCATGCATATGTATATAGTTATATATACTATATATATTAGTATTGGGGGGGGGGGCAACTTTGCTTTTCATTTATTAGTTAAAGCTCATTTGAAGTTCTTCAATACCACGTCAAAAACTCCTGGCCTAACTGATGAAGTTCAAACATTATTAAAAACAAGTGAACAGTCAGTAATAAAATAAGAACAAATACACAAATTACGAGCAGAGATTAATATTAAATAACAAAGTTTCAAAGTCTAACAATATTCAGGTACAGAAATTAATAAATAAGCTAAATGTAAAATAACACTTTGTTCACTGTAGAAATGAAATATAGTTTAATCTTTGTTAAAGCTGTGTTTTGTTGTTTAATGAACATTAATGCCACAGACACAGCAGGAATATTAGGTTTCTGTCACTTTAAGAGCGAATACACTGACACACATCCGGTTTCTCTCTCAACTGTTCACTGACGACAGAACCGAGAGAACACTCGCCGAGACGGCGTTTACACACAATCCTGTGTTTATGTGTCCGTTCAAGGGCAAGGAAACGTGAAAGAGGAATAACTTCTGTGTTAGGGTGTGTTTACCACTGCTAACACTACTAGCCTGACTAATGAACGTATTAGGCTGCTGTCACTTTAAGAGCTGCATGAACCCGCTAAACGACTTTTCCTATTTTCAGGGAAAGACTCGTTGAACTGCTGATAACAATGAAACTTGCGGCCATAGTTGGCTAACGACGCTTTGATGAGGATAATTGTGTTCTCTTGATGAACATAAGATTGAGCTCATTCAGCCAGTCCAACATCACATTATATCCAATTTACATGACTTTCTGAAAGAGCGTATTCCGCTCACCAAAAGCTGCATTTATCTGAGCAAAAATACTGTAAAAATTGTGAAATATTATTCCAATGTAAATCATCTGTTTTCTATGTGAATATCTAGTAAAGTGTAATTTATTCCTGTGATCAAAGCTGTATTTCAGCATCATTACTCCAGTCTTCAGTGTCACATGATCCTCCAGAAATCACTGATATTCTGCCGGTCTGTACAGTCGGAGTGTGATTGCCCACCTCGTCATTCTTCTTAATTTACAGTCTTTTACTGCACTCAGATATTCTGCCGTCTCTATTTAGGAACAAATAACATTCAAGCTTACTTTGTTTTTCTGTTCTTTCAGTCCAAAAAGTCAGGTAATTTTCCTATTGTGCATTTATCATTTGGATTCTGTGTGTGTGTCTCTCTCTCTCTCTCTCTCTCTCTCTCTCTCTCTCTGTGTGTGTGTGTCTCCCTCTCTCCCTCTCTCTCTCTCTCCCTCTCTCCTTCTCTCTCTCATATTTCCATTATTAAACCGGGGCGGTCGAGTTGTGTTCGTGGAAGGAGACGCCCTGTCGCCCTTCTCGTGGGTTTAGCCCTGATGTTTCCCAACATGCACCAGTACAGAGTGTTTGTTGTGTGGTTAGCATCATGGCTAATGTGCTCCTCTCTTGAGACGGTGGGTATTTTGTAAGGCTAAACGGATGAATAAGTGGGTCATTGGCTTTTGCTCAATACTGACGGCCTCATCCAAATATTCCAAAGCCTCCAACTCCCTTTTTTTGTCTTTGGCAAACTTCATCATCTAGCCAACATTAAAGTTGACAAGAAACAGAACATTGTTTTCTGATATAATGTAGATATAATGCAGTGTAGTTGATATCAAACACTTTTTCCTTTTAGAAGAACTCGCACTGGTAAATTGGGATCAGTAACGGCTGGAACTTGTTTTATGAAGGTAAACTGCCTGTAACACACTGCAAAAGATGCTTTTCTTTCTTAGTGTGTTTGTCTTGTTTCCAGTCCAAATATGTAGAAATGATTAAATCAAGATGCATTTACTAGACCAGACCTAGATTACATTAGAACAGTAAAAGGCTGTAAGATATTATGTCTTGTTTTCTGGGGAAATAAATCAAAATGAAGTGAGTTGTTGCTTAAAAAAAGCTAAATTATGATATCTACCAATGGGGTAAGAAAAATAAATGTTAATTCAAAGGAACAAGATTATTTTTCTTACCCCCTTGGTAGATAATTAGCTGGTTTTAAGCAACAACTCACTTCATTTTGATTCATTTCCCCAGAAAACAGCCTTTTACTACTGTAGTAAATGCATCTTGATTTAATAATTGTAGATATTTGGACTGGAAACAAGACAAAAATACTAGGCAAGAAAGGCATTTATTTGCAGTGTATCAGGACAGTGTGTGATTAGCGTTGCTCAGCAGTGTAACGTCTGCAAATATCCACAGAGAAACTGCAATCTCACAATGCAGCAGTGCAAATAATGAGGGCATATGTTTACCTCTAACTCCGCTCACCATGGGAGATGGATTAAATTGAAGCAGTTTGGTTTGTTGTCAGACTGTTAAGTGTTGCTTTCGAGCATGAACTGGCCCCGGGCCCCTGCGGAGGGCTTAGTGAACGGGAAGGTTTAATCGAGTCCAGCCACGGGTCTCTCAGTCTCGGTTTAGTCACTGGAGGCTCAGTAATAGCGAACAGCGGGACGAAACGTCAGCGTCTGCAAACAGAGATGCAAACATACAAACAAACCAGGAGCAGACTCGCACTCCTGTGCTGAGCAGCGACACACGGGGGGACTGTAAGACCCGCTTCAGAACCCGCTGACCTCCTGACCTCAGCGGCCCTGAGAATGTGTGACGCAGTGAATCTGGCTTTACCAGCGGTGTCACGCTTCGACACGTATCCCGAGACCCAAATCACAGCACCATATTAATGCGATACTCCAAGACATATGATAAAAGGTTCCGAAAAATTTAATTAAAATGCTAAATCTGGTATTACATTGTGTGTGTAAATGAATATTCTTGGACTCGGTGCTGAAACCCAAAGCACAGGACAATAGAGACACCAGAATAACAATATTCATGATTCTGAAGCTGAAAATACAGATTTTAGATGAATATTTTTTTTATTTTAGACAGATTTTAGAATACAGATTCTAGACGATGCTTACACTTTGTCACTCTGAAGTACATTTTTCAAATAAGTTACTTTTTTTGTAACACTTTACTTTTCTTTAAGAGTAACTAAGTAAATCAATTAGTCACTTTTTAAGAGAGTAACGCAATATTGTAACACTTTACTTTTCTTTAAGAGTAACTAAGTAAATCAATTTTTAAGGGAGTAACGGAAAATTGTAACATGTTACTTAAGCTAGTAACGCAATATCGTAACACTTTACTTTTCTTTAAGAGTAACTAAGTAAAGCAATTAGTCACTTTTTAAGCGAGTAACACAATATTGTAACATGTTACTTAAACGAGTAACGCAATATTGTAACACTTTACTTTTCTTTAAGAGTAACTAAGTAACGCAATCAGTAACTTTTTAAGCGAGTAACACAATATTGTAACATGTTACTTAAGCTAGTTACGCAATATTGTAACACTTTACTTTTAAGAGTAACTAAGTAACGCAATCAGTCACTTTTTAAGCGAGTAACACAATATTGTAACATGTAACTTAAGCGAGTAACTCAATTGTAACATGTTACTTAAGCGAGTAACGCAATATTGTAACATGTTACTTAAGCGAGTAACGCAATATTGTAACATGTTACTTAAGCGAGTAACGCAATATTGTAACATGTAACTTAAGCGAGTAACGCAATATTGTAACATGTTACTTAAGCGAGTAACACAATATTGTAACATGTAACTTAAGCGAGTAACGCAATATTGTAATGCATTACTTTTCTAGTATCTTTCCCCAACACTGCCTGTGATTCTTGCTTTGTTTTTGCTTCTGTATTCATGAGATCAACTTCATGCCAATTCGTGAACAAAGCCTGACTGTAACATCACGGATAGACGTCCTATTATCTCCGCTCTAAAGAACCGGGTTAAGCTGAACGCTGACGCTTTAATGAAACTGTGACACTGCTAATTGCTGTCAAAGGGAGGACGCGTGTGTTTCTGGCAGCAGTCAGTGTCTGTTCTCGCTGTTCCCAAACCTGAGGAATCCGTTTCCATGGGCCTTGCGCTCACTCTCCGTCTCTCTGACAATTAAATTGCAAAGAGGGTTGTGTGTGACAGACGCAGAGCTCAACAGATAGTGTTCAAGATGCCACGGCGCGGGACGAACCCTCATCAGAGTTAATTTCGCGTCGGTTTTCAGCGATAGGCCTGTGATTATACAGACAGTGGGACGTTTAGAGAGTTGTTTTGGGAAGATGTGCGTTTAAGTGTAGTTTTGCTGAGTCTGTGTGCGTGTGTTAGGCCACATGGCACGGATTACTGAACACACAGCTGTGTATCCTCGTGGAAATCAACCGTCAGCACTTTTTACACACAGACCTTCATCCCAGGATGGGACACGGAATGGGAAGTGAGTCTTTCTAGTAGCTGTAATTATGGGATCAGTATATGAGAGATTACAGGTAATAGGCACAATACTTCTGTCCCCAAAACTGTAAAGGTCCTTCATAGCTCTGCTTTAAAGTACGGCTGTGCAATGGTCAATCGTGATTAATCACATCCAAAATAAAAGTTTGTGTTTACATAATATATGTACTGTGTATAATTATTTTGTTATATATGCATGCATGTATATACAGATCCTTCTCAAAAAATTAGCATAATGTGATAGTTCATTATTTTCCATAATGTAATGATAAAAATTAAACTTTCATATGTTTTAGATTCATTGCACACCAACTGAAATATTTCAGGTCTTTTATTGTTTTAATACTGATGATTTTGGCATACAGCTCGTGAAAACCCAAAATTCCTGTCTCAAAAAATTAGCATATCATGAAAAGGTTCTCTAAACGAGCTATTAACCTAATCATCTGAATCAACTAATTAACTCTAAACACCTGCAAAAGATTCCTGAGGCTTTTAAAAACTCCCAGCCTGTTTCATTACTCAAAACCGCGATCATGGGTAAGACTGCCGAACTGACTGCTGTCCAGAAGGCCATCATTGACACCCTCAAGCAAGAGGGTAAGACACAGAAAGACATTTCTGAACAAATAGGCTGTTCCCAGAGTGCTGTATCAAGGCACCTCAGTGGGAAGTCTGTGGAAAGGAAAAAGTGTGGCAAAAAATGCTGCACAACGAGAAGAGGTGACCGGACCCTGAGGAAGATTGTGGAGAAGGACCGATTCCAGACCTTGGGGGACCTGCGGAAGCAGTGGACTGAGTCTGGAGTAGAAACATCCAGAGCCACCGTGCACCGTGGAGGAAGACTGGGGAGAAGGAAATGCCAAAATGCCTGAAGTCCGTGTCAGTGATGGTCTGGGGTGCCATGTCAGCTGCTGGTGTTGGTCCACTGTGTTTTCTCAAGGGCAGGGTCAATGCAGCGAGATATCAGGAGATTTTGGAGCACTTCATGCTTCCACCTGCTGAAAAGCTTTATGGAGATGACGATTTCATTTTTCAGCCCGACCTGGCACCTGCTCACAGTGCCAAAACCACTGGTAAATGGTTTACTGACCATGGTATTACTGTGCTCAACTCTCCTGACCTGAACCCCATAGAGAATCTGTGGGATATTGTGAAGAGAAAGTTGAGAGACGCAAGACCCAACACTCTGGATGAGCTTAAGGCCGCTCTCGAAGCATCCTGGGCCTCCAGAACACCTCAGCAGTGCCACAGGCTGATCGCCTCCATGCCACGCCGCATTGAAGCAGTCATTTCTGCAAAAGGATTCCCGACCAAGTACTGAGTGCATAACTGAACATAATTATTTGAAGGTTGGCTTTTTTTGTATTAAAAACACTTATTTTATTGGTTGGATGAAATATGCTAATTTTTTGAGACAGGAATTTTGGGTTTTCATGAGCTGTATGCCAAAATCATCAGTATTAAAACAATAAAAGACCTGAAATATTTCAGTTGGTGTGCAATGAATCTAAAATATATGAAAGTTTAATTTTTAGCATTACATTATGGAAAATAAGGAACTTTATCACAATATGCACATTTTTTGAGAAGGACCTGTATTTTAGAAAAATTTGTTATTTATATATAAAATATTTACATGTACAGTACATATATAATATACATGCATGCAAATATTTCTTAAATATATACATGCACGTGTGTGTATTTATATATACAAAATAATTAAACACAGCACACACACATATTATGTTTCTTTTCACGGCTAACAATGTTCAGAGATGGTTTGTTTATCTGTGACACCGTTTGAGCGATGCCGAGGCAGATTCGCGGCTTGCGCTCGCGGGACGAGACCTTTGCGAGAGCCGGTGAGCAGGACTTCAGTGGAGCTTCAGGCCGCTCATGACCTTCTCTCTGCAGGAGAGCTGTGGGAATATCACTCCGCCACAACAACACACAGATCCGACACGCCACTGGATCGTGTCTCCATCAGGGGGACAGCGTGTCAGCGCTGACCTTTCACAGACGTGTGTGTGTGTGTGTGTGTGTGTTTTAGTGGCACGCTGTCAAACCACCTGCTGCGTGTTTCTCCAGGTCCACAGTTTCTGATCTTTTCAGTGCAGACCCTCAGATCCGTCATCTGTGCATGTTTACCTCGGGTTCCCATCCGGTCGCATGCATATGTGCATATTCTGCCCTTTTACAGTCTTGATGTTGTTTCAGGCTCTACTAGAACAGGTTTTCCTGCTTGAATGTTGATTATTTTCCTCCTATTCTCCATTGTTGCTCCTCTCTTCCCAGTCTGTCAGTAACGCTCTGTTCACTTCCTGTCTCTATGAAGCCCCTCCTCCTGAAAAGCACACTGTGCTCTGATTGGTCGGCTGGAGCAGTGTGTTGTGATTGGTCGAGCACTACAAGTGTGTTTGGGAAATGTTCCGCCCCTGCCCAGTTTAACAAACTACTAACTAACTCAACCAGGCCCCGCCCCTTTATTCTGCATATGAATTATTATAATGAGGAATATTGTGACGTGTTCCCGGAAGAAACTCGAGATACAATGGAGGCGTTTCAGGAGTTCAGAAACACTGACTCTGATATAGAGAAGAACTGGAGCTTCTTCATGACCACACAGCAACACACACACTGAAGAGATGAATTATGGGAAAAAGCAGAATATGGCCTGTTTAAATCCTCTTTGTGATTTGCTCTTAGTTTGAGACCGAAACACTGGAGTGTCCCTGTGAATCACAGCTCTGATCTTAATTAGACGAACCTTGAATCCGTTGCGGTTCCCACAGGGATTTCTTTTGATGTATCGCTGAAAGCTCCAATTATTGCGTCGGATGCATCGGAAAACCTTCGGTAGAAGTTGCGCCGTGACCTGATTTCTGTGAGCTGGAACACGGCATTGGGAAATAAGCAGGTCAAAACTCGTATAAACTCATGAACGCTGGGATATTAGAACACGACACCCTCAGTGTTATATCAGTTCTCCTGGTAATAGAGACTTCTGTCAAAATAATAATCAAATGACAAAAACACACAATAACAATGACTTAACCTTTAACTAACATTAGAAGCAAAAACAGTCTCAATGATGCTAAAATAATCCTCAATCGTTATGATTAGAAGTGAAAATATAAACTATAATAGTATCTCAATGATACTAAACTATTGTGATTAGGAGTGAAAGCTCAAGACTCGAAGAAAACTTCTGGAGTTATTTTCCTTTGAGAGGAGAGTGTGTGGAACCCTGGGTGATAACCGCGCGTGTCCCGAAGCGTCTCAGGAGGCGCTGGGGTGTGTGTGCGTGCGTGCGTGCGTGCGTGCGTGCGCGCGTGCGCGTGTGTCTGTGTGTGTTTCACATTGGGATTTGTTGCTGAATGCTAAATGAGAAGCTTAGGGCTGTCAAACGCTGCTACTTCAATTTAAGTTCATTTAGTGTGAGCCGTTAATAATGAATGAACAAGCTGAAGTCAATTGTGCAGGTTCATTTGTCGCCCTATTGATTACAGCGCTCGCATCAGAGAGTCTGTGTCTGTGTGTCTGTGTCTGTGTGTGTGTGTGTGTGTGTGTGTGTGGCCGAACTGGGTGAAGTGTGTGTGAAAGATTTCCTCATTTGTGTTTCTCCGGGGAAGCATTGCTTCATCTCTCCTGAGTTTTGCTGTCCGCTCCCGTTGGGATCTTGGCTTTGACTCCGCAGCTCTTTTTAATAATAAACTGAGGAAATGTGCAGTCAGCACAGTGTGTGTAGGACTCAGTGTTTCAGCACTCGGTGTTACGGCCCGAAATACTGGCTGTGAGATTCTTCAGGAGGAATTTTCCAGTAAATGTAGGTGTCGCCATGGAGACCCTCCTGCTATTGGGAGTTTCATGATATTTTGGGATGAAGATCATGTCTAGTTTGCATTTCAACTTCCTATCAAAAGAAATGTGCAATTTGCAAGACAATGGAGCCTGTTTTACAGTTTTTGCACATTGTTTTCATTCAAATTCATTTTTAAAATGTTCACTTTCCCCCGAAACCATTGTTACTTTGATGTATTATTAAAGCTGGTGCTGCACGATACATTGGCCGATATGGTAAATTTTTTACACATTGGTATCGTTCCGATGTCAAATTAGGGCCGATGTGAACAGGCCGATAATCATTCCTGTGTGTTAGACGTGAGTGTGGGGATGTGTGTGTTTGCACGAGCGCATACATTACACGTCCCACAATGTGTTGAAGCTGAAGCGGCAAGAAAAGCCACAGTCAGTTACTGTTCATATCACTGTGATCAAGAGCTGAGATTCAGATATGATAATGAGCGTTTGCTTTCTGACCAATCACAGCAGAGCAGCTGTCAGAGAGGCGGGGCTTAGAGCGCCTGAATCTTCAAACGAAGCGTTTCAGACACTGAGAGAAAAGAGCTGATGCTGCAGTGCAGATTATGAGCACATTACAGTGTTTCTGAGCTTGTGTGAATGTGCATCTGTTGTAGGAGACTCAGAAACAACATCAGGAGCCTTTAAACAGCAGAATAGGGCACTTAAAACAGCAGAATAGGGCACTTAAAACAGCAGAATAGGGGACTTAAAACAGCAGAATAGGGCACTTAAAAACAATAACAGTGCATTTCACCACTGTGTGTCACTGCCCTGAAAGCCCGTTTGTGACATTCTTCAGAAGGCGTTTTCCAGTAAATGTAGGTGTCGCCATGGAGACACTCCCAGTCTTACACATTTAAATTCTTTTTGAGCTATTATTGTCAAACCTATTCTATTCACTTTTGTTTTTTTTCAGCAATGTAAAAAATCTAATCGTATTCAGAACAATCCAGAGCGGATGCGATTCAGATGTTGCTCTCTGGTCAACTTTAGTGCAGAGCGTTCTGATCCATTAGGAAAGGCTGTATGATAATAAACCCGGTTTAAAGCACATGTAGAGTGGAAATGATATGGAAATTCTCTTTTTGAATAATCGTCTGCTATTCATGAGACGCTGTTTTCCTGCTCCTCGGGCTCCAGTGAAAGCAGGTCAGGATTAGACGCTCTCAGACGCATGCTTGCGTATCTCGGGACACTAATATCATCTCGGAAGCCCAGAGGGAAGTTTATTAGAAATGTGTTTCTGGAGATTAGGACGGTGACCCTGGTCTGCTTATCCTCTTAAACATCTCACTCTAATTCTTCTCTTCCATCTTTGCATTTATGATACGTCTTAATCCACAAGACTGAGATGATTGACAGGTGGCAGGAGTCTTGGCGTGAGGTCAGGAGGGGATTCTGTGTCCAGATTTAGGGATGAATCTCAGGAAATCTGCTAAGGACATGTCCAGGTCACAGGTCACCCCCAGTTTGCAAGAAATTATATTTTGCATAAAGAAAATGAGGCCAGTTATTATTATAATATGTATATATGTAATGTATATAATATATATGTAATTTATCATTTATGTATCACACTAGTCTTTGTTGCATTGCTGTAACAATGCATTCAAACCCCTATACATTTAGGGCAACGCATCAAAGACTGGCATGATGCATAAATGATCAAATGCAGATATTTTATGATGTACGATTATAATAATAATAATATATTTTTCTATAAAGTATAATTTGGGGATGAAGTGTAATAATCAAACCCAGTAAACTTGATAAAAGTGCTGATCTGACAGTGTTTTACAGTGTTTGCTGCAAGGAACGCTCAACGGGGAGATTTGACATGAACTCCTGATATGATCATGTCTGTGAGGAGGACATTAAATATGGATGATGAAGATGATGAGGATGATGAGGATGAGGATGATGAGGATGATGAAGGTTTGTGATAAGCAGAAGCTCCAGGCGAGTTAAGCTCGTGTCCTGAGGTGTTTATCTCTGAAGCGCTGACAGATCCGAGAAGACAAGCGTCGCATGAGGGACCGAACACCGCTGGGCACTCGCTGCCATTTACCCACTGACGTCTGTCATCCCTCTCTCCGTTCTATCATCCCTCTCTCCATTCTATCATCCCTCTCTCCCTCTTTCTGTTCTATCACTCTCTATCATCCCTCTCTCCCTCTCTCACCGCTGGGCACTCGCTGCCATTTACCCACTGATGTCTGTCATCCCTCTCTCCATTCTATCATCCCTCTCTCCCTCTCTCACCGCTGGGCACTCGCTGCCATTTACCCACTGACGTCTGTCATCCCTCTCTCCATTCTATCATCCCTCTCTTCCTCTCTCTGTTCTATCACTCTCTATCATCCCTCTCTCCCTCTCTCACCGCTGGGCACTCGCTGCCATTTACCCACTGACGTCTGTCATCCCTCTCTCCATTCTATCATCCCTCTCTCCCTCTCTCTGTTCTATCACTCTCTATCATCCCTCTCTTGGTTCTATCATCCCTCTCTCAACGCTGGGCACTCGCTTTCATTTACCCACTGACGTCTATCATTCCTCTCTCCCTCTCTCCGTTCTATCACTCTCTATCATCCCTCTCTCCCTCTCTCACCGCTGGGCACTCGCTGCCATTTACCCACTGATGTCTGTCATCCCTCTCTCCGTTCTATCATCCCTCTCTCCCTCTCTCACCGCTAGGCACTAGCTGCCATTTACCCACTGACGTCTATCATCCCTCTCTCCCTCTCTCAGTTCTATCACACTCTATCATCCCTCTTTTGGTCCTATCATCCCTCTCTCTGTTCTATCACTCTCTATCATCCCTCTCTCCCTCTCTCACCGCTGGGCACTCTCTGCCATTTACCCACTGACGTCTGTCATCCCTCTCTCCCTCTCTCCGTTCTATCATCCCTCTCTCCGTTTCTATCATCCCTCTCTCCCTCTCTCCGTTCTATCACTTTCTATCATCTCTCTCTCCCTCTCTCACCGCTTGGCACTTGCTGCCATTTACCCACTGATGTCTGTCATCCCTCTCTCCGTTTCTATCATCCCTCTCTCCCTCTCTCCGTTCTATCACTCTCTATCATCCCTCTCTCCCTCTCTCACTGCTGGGCACTCGCTGCCATTTACCCACTGATGTCTATCATCCCTCTCTCCGTTCTATCACTCTCTATCATCCCTCTCTCCCTCTCTCACTGCTGGGCACTCGCTGCCATTTACCCACTGATGTCTATCATCCCTCTCTCCGTTCTATCACTCTCTATCATCCCTCTCTCCCTCTCTCACCTCTGGGCACTCGCTGCCATTTACCCACTGACGTCTGTCATCCCTCTCTCCGTTGTATCATTCCTCTCTCTGTTTCTATCATCCCTCTCTCCCTCTCTCCGTTCTATCACTCTCTATCATCCCTCTCTCCCTCTCTCACCGCTGGGCACTCGCTGCCATTTACCCACTGATGTCTATCATCCCTCTCTCCATTCTATCACTCTCTATCATCCCTCTCTCCTTTCTATCACTTTCTATCATTCCTCTCTCCATTCAATCATCCCTCCCCTCTCTCCATTCTATCATCCCTCTCTCTCTCTCTCCGTTCTATCATCCCTCTCTCCGTTTCTATCAGCTGTTTTCTATGTGAATATGTATTAAAGTGTCACATGATCCTTCAGAAATCACTCTAGTCTAATATGATGATTTGATGCTCAAGAAACATTTATGATTATTATCAGTGTTGAAAACAGTTCATATTTTTGTGGAAACGTAATATTTTATTACTTTGATGTGAGCGGAGACGGAGTTTAAAAGAACAGCATTTACAATGTAACTTTAGAAATGTTTTACTGTCACTTTTGCTCATTTCATGTTTCAAACATCTTACTGAACCCAAACTTTTAAATGACAACTATGTGCATTCTCTGATGGCCAAAAACACAGTTTGATTGCTCTATGAAATATGAATGCCCGATAAAACGCCCTGTCTTCTGGCGTCCAGGTGTGTGTGACTCAGCGAGGGTCATTTACGCAGCAGAAGCTCTTTATTTCTGCTCTAATAACCAGCGTATAGAATCCATAAACATGCCAGCGCAGTGCGAGACTATGAAATATTCAGACGTGGGTTGTAAGTTCTGTTCTGCAAATTTGTCCTCATGAAATATGTAGCGTCTGAGAGAGGATGGGGTTTCGTGGCGAGCGATGATCTCGCTGTGTGTTATTCCCCCGGCTCGAGTGTTGTGACCCGTGCTGTCGTTCTGCGCGTCTCTTCAGAGCGAGGAGAAGATCTAGAGGACAGTCAGGCTTCAGGCGCTCACTCCTCCAGACAAACACCAGGCGAACGTCACCGGCCCTCTGAGATCTGAAGAATCCTGCGTTCCTCTCCTCGTCTTCCTCTCCTCGTCTTCCTCTCCTCCGTCTTTCTCCTCACCTCGTCTTCCTCTCCTCCGTCTTTCTCCTTCACCTCTTCTTCCTCTCCTCCATCTTCACCTCGCCTTCCTCTCCTCCGTCTTCCTCCTTCACCTCTTCTTCCTCTCCTCCGTCTTTCTCCTTCACCTCGTCGTCCTCTCCTCCGCCTTCCTCCTTCACCTCGTCTTCCTCTCCTCCGTCTTTCTCCTTCACCTCTTCCTGTCCTCCGTCTTCACCTCGTCTTCCTCTCCTCCGTCTTTCTCCTTCACCTCGTCTTCCTCTCCTCCGTCTTCACCTCGTCTTCCCTCTCCTCCGTCTTTCTCCTTCACCTCGTCTTCCTCTCCTCCGTCTTCCTCCTTCACCTCGTCTTCCGTCTTTCTCCTTCACCTCTTCCTCTCCTCCGTCTTCACCTCGTCTTCCTCTCCTCCGTCTTTCTCCTTCACCTCGTCTTCCTCTCCTCCTTCTTTCTCCTTCACCTCTTCTTCCTCTCCTCCGTCTTCACCTCATCTTCCTCTCCTCCGTCTTCCTCCTTCACCTCTTCATCCTCTCCGTCTTCACCTCGTCTTCCTCTCCTCCGTCTTTCTCCTTCACCTCGTCTTCCTCTCCTCCGTCTTTCTCCTTCACCTCGTCTTCCTCTCCTCCGTCTTTCTCCTTCACCTCTTCTTCCTCTCCTCCGTTTTCACCTCGTCTTCCACTCCTCCGTCTTTCTCCTTCACCTCGTCTTCCTCTCCTCCGTCTTTCTCCTTCAGCTCGTCTTCCTCTCCTCTG
This sequence comes from Meda fulgida, assembly GCA_030578275.1. Taxonomy (NCBI): domain Eukaryota; kingdom Metazoa; phylum Chordata; class Actinopteri; order Cypriniformes; family Leuciscidae; genus Meda; species Meda fulgida. The sequence goes on from CM060639.1 coordinate 74,500, forward strand.
TCTTCACCTCGTCTTCCTCTCCTCTGTCTTTCTCCTTCACCTTGTCTTCCTCTCCTCCGTCTTCCTCTCCTCCGTCTTCCTCTCCTCCGTCTTCCTCTCCTCCGTCTTCCTCTACTCCGTCTTCCTCTCCTCCGTTTTCCTCCTTCACCTCGTCTTCCTCTCCTCCGTCTTTCTCCCTCACCTCGTCTTCCTCTCCTCCGTCTTTCTCCCTCACCTCGTTTTCTCTCCTCCGTCTTTCTCCTTCACCTCGTCTTCACCTCATCTTCCTCTCCTCCGTCTTTCTCCTTCACCGTCTTTCTCCTTCACCTCGTCTTCCTCTCCTCTGTCTTCCTCTCCTCAGTCTTCCTCTCCTCCGTCTTCCTCCTTCACCTTGTCTTCCTCTCCTCCGTCTGTCTTCCTCTCCTCCGTCTTTCTCCCTCACCTCGTTTTCCTCTCCTCCGTCTTTCTCCCTCACCTCGTTTTCTCTCCTCCGTTTTTCTCCTTCACCTCGTCTTCACCTCGTCTTCCTCTCCTCCGTCTTTCTCCTTCACCTCGTCTTCCTCTCCTCCTTCTTTCTCCTTCACCTCTTCTTCCTCTCCTCCGTCTTCACCTCATCTTCCTCTCCTCCGTCTTCCTCCTTCACCTCTTCATCCTCTCCGTCTTCACCTCGTCTTCCTCTCCTCCGTCTTTCTCCTTCACCTCGTCTTCCTCTCCTCCGTCTTTCTCCTTCACCTCGTCTTCCTCTCCTCCGTCTTTCTCCTTCACCTCTTCTTCCTCTCCTCCGTTTTCACCTCGTCTTCCACTCCTCCGTCTTTCTCCTTCACCTCGTCTTCCTCTCCTCCGTCTTTCTCCTTCAGCTCGTCTTCCTCTCCTCTGTCTTCACCTCGTCTTCCTCTCCTCTGTCTTTCTCCTTCACCTTGTCTTCCTCTCCTCCGTGTTCCTCTCCTCCGTCTTCCTCTCCTCCGTCTTCCTCTCCTCCGTCTTCCTCTCCTCCGTCTTCCTCTACTCCGTCTTCCTCTACTCCGTCTTCCTCTCCTCCGTTTTCCTCCTTCACCTCGTCTTCCTCTCCTCCGTCTTTCTCCCTCACCTCGTCTTCCTCTCCTCCGTCTTTCTCCCTCACCTCGTTTTCTCTCCTCCGTCTTTCTCCTTCACCTCGTCTTCACCTCATCTTCCTCTCCTCCGTCTTTCTCCTTCACCGTCTTTCTCCTTCACCTCGTCTTCCTCTCCTGTCTTCCTCTCCTCAGTCTTCCTCTCCTCAGTCTTCCTCTCCTCCGTCTTCCTCCTTCACCTTGTCTTCCTCTCCTCCGTCTGTCTTCCTCTCCTCCGTCTTTCTCCCTCACCTCGTTTTCCTCTCCTCCGTCTTTCTCCCTCACCTCGTTTTCTCTCCTCCGTTTTTCTCCTTCACCTCGTCTTCACCTCATCTTCCTCTCCTCCGTCTTTCTCCTTCACCGTCTTCCTCCTTCACCTCGTCTTCCTCTCCTCCGCCTTCCTCTCCTCCATCTTCCTCTCCTTCGTCTTCCTCTCCTCCGTCTTCCTCCTTCACCTTGTCTTCCTCTCCTCCGTCTTCCTCCTTCACCTCGTCTTCACCTCATCTTCCTCTCCTCCGTCTTCCTCCTTCACCTCGTCTTCCTCTCCTCCGTCTTCCTCCTTCACCTCGTCTTCCTCACCTCTGTCTTCCTCACCTCTGTCTTCCTCTCCTCCGTCTTCCTCACCTCGTCTTCCTCTCCTCCGTCTTCCTCCTTCACCTCGTCTTCCTCTCCTCCGTCTTCCTCTCCTCCGTCTTCCTCCTTCACCTCGTCTTCCTCTCCTCTGTCTTTCTCTGCCTAACTCTTGCTTGAGGAGGAGTGAACTCTCTCGCGCACACGTCAATATTAGAGCTGGGCAACGATTAATCCCTCACAAAATAAAAGTGAATATATGCGTGTGTAATTATTTTGTATATATAAATACACACACATGCATGTGTGCATATTAGGGGTGTAACGGTTCACAAAATTCACGATTCGGTTCGATACGATACACTGGTGCCACGGTTCGGTACGTTTTCGATACAGCAAAAAGAAAAATGCCAGAGAAATTAAAAAAAAAATTATTTATTAAAACTAACATCATAAAGTATGATAATTTTTTACTTTGAGGAATGATGAGCTATACTTGACTCTTCTTAGGAGCTTGAAAAAAAAATTAAATGTAATATTGTAGTTGTTATAAACAAAGGTTTATTTTGATTTCAGATTAACATTTGAGGGCAGCAATTTTATTCATAATGTCGAAATAAAACCAACGTTACTTGAAAGCTTTGTAGCCTACTATTCCTGCCAAACTTCCATGGTTACAGTGAGTGTTACTACAGTAAACCCATGGTGACAGTGAGTGTTACTACAGTAAACCCATGGTGACAGTGAGTGTTACTACAGTAAACCCATGGTGACAGTGAGTGTTACTACAGTAAACCCATGGTGACAGTGAGTGTTACTACAGTAAACCCATGGTTGCAGTGAGTGTACTACAGTAAACCCATGGTGACAGTGAGTGTTACTACAGTAAACCCATGGTGACAGTGAGTGTTACTACAGTAAACCCATGGTGACAGTGAGTGTTACTACAGTAAACCCATGGTAACAGTGAGCGTTACAAGAGTAAACCCATGGTTACAGTGAGCGTTACTACAGTAAACCCATGGTGACAGTGAGCGTTACTACAGTAAACCCATGGTGACAGTGAGCGTTACTGCAGTAAACCCATGGTAACAGTGAGCGTTACAAGAGTAAACCCATGGTTACAGTGAGCGTTACTACAGTAAACCCATGGTTACAGTGAGCGTTACTACAGTAAACCCATGGTGACAGTGAGCGTTACTACAGTAAACCCATGGTGACAGTGAGCGTTACTACAGTAAACCCATGGTTACAGTGAGCGTTACTACAGTAAACCACTGGTGACAGTGAGCGTTACTACAGTAAACCCATGGTGACAGTGAGCGTTACTACAGTAAACCCATGGTGACAGTGAGCGTTACTACAGTAAACCCATGGTGACAGTGAGCGTTACTACAGTAAACCCATGGTGACAGTGAGCGTTACTACAGTAAACCCATGGTGACAGTGAGCGTTACTACAGTAAACCAATGGTGACAGTGAGCGTTACTACAGTAAACCCATGGTGACAGTGAGCGTTACTACAGTAAACCAATGGTGACAGTGAGAGTTACTACAGTAAACCTATGGTGACAGTGAGTGTTACTACAGTAAACCCATGGTGACAGTGAGTGTTACTACAGTAAACCCATGGTGACAGTGAGTGTTACTACAGTAAACCCATGGTGACAGTGAGTGTTACTACAGTAAACCAATGGTTACAGTGAGTGTTACTACAGTAAACCCATGGTGACAGTGAGTGTTACTACAGTAAACCCATGGTGACAGTGAGTGTTACTACAGTAAACCAATGGTTACAGTGAGTGTTACTACAGTAAACCCATGGTGACAGTGAGTGTTACTACAGTAAACCCATGGTGACAGTGAGTGTTACTACAGTAAACCAATGGTTACAGTGAGTGTTACTACAGTAAACCCACGGTAATGTTGCTGATCTGTGGACTCTGGATAGTTCATTCATGGCACAATGTTTCTTCCTGGTTTCCACGTCAGCGCTGTTTGATCTGTTAATAATGGAGAAATGTGAATGTTTCTCACTAGATCTCGCAGCGATGTTATTACTTCAGTGGCGAATTAAAATGCTTTCTTTACTGGATGTCTTAACGCTGTGTAGTAACAGTGTCGCTTGATCAAGATCAGCTCGCGCTCAGATGCGCTGCATTGGTCCAAACTGATAAACTGCCCGTGAAACACAAAATAAGCAGCGCAGTTTCGTTCTGCTTTCATTACGTTTGCCATTTGATGTTGGGTAATGATGTGGTCGCGCCAGCGCGCTTGCCACGCGCCAACATTTGAAATAACGAAATTTTGGTCGGCAGGAAAAATGGTCCAACGAACCGTACGGTTTGAAAATGCGTACCGACAACCGAACCGAAAGCCTCGTACCGAACGGTTCAATGCGAATACGTGTATCGTTACACCCCTAGTGCATATGTACATGTATATATATAATTTATATTATATATAAATACAAATATTTTATATATAAATAACACATTTTTCTTAGATATATACATGCATGTGAGTGTGTGTATGTGTATATATATATATATATATATATATATATTTATACAACAAAATAATTATACACAGAACACATGTAAATATTATGTAATCACAAACTTTTATTTTGGACGTGATTAATCGTTGCACAGCACTAATATATATATATTAAAGAATATATAAAAATACTGTAGTTTTTTTTATTTTTATAACTGATGTGTTACTTGATTACTTGAAATCATGAGAACTGCACTTTGAATATGTTTATGCCTATTATTATTATTATTATTATTATTTACTATTAATTTGATATGTATTTTTAAGATAATATAGTGAATAAAATAAAATAATTTCTCTGTTTTTAGAGTCTAATCCTGAGTAAATTCATGCACTGAAAAAAATGTGTTGCTGAATTTGTTTAAATTGCTATTAAATTTCACAAATAATTAAAAAGAAATGAAAACTACACTGAATTAAACAAGAAATGTTGTTGTAGTAAAATAGTATTTTCTTGTAAAGCGTACTTCAATAATCATTAATATGTATTATTTAAAAAAATGTTTACAGTGTATAGTCATTTTTTTTAAAGATAAAATAGTGAATTAAAAATAATTTCTGTTCTTGCTTTTAAATATTTTTTTGTTTTATTTTTGGGTCTAACCAAGAGTGCATTCATACAGTACATTTGTTTTACTTCGAAATAATTTTCACTAGCAAATTTCACACACAGTTACAAAGAAAAAGCAAGTGATATTAAACATGAAATTGTATTTTCTACAATGTGCTCTATCATTTAAAGCCAATCTTTGCAGTGTATTTGTCTTGGTTTTGCTCATGTAAACAGCACTCATATTTTCTAAATCAGTTTGCATCTTATTATTGTCATATGCGTCCAGTGCCTCGAGCCGAGCTGTGAATTATTCATGCCGGCCCGTAGGCCATAAATCAGCCAGGCAAGAGCTAACAAAATTAGCTTCCAATTAGTGTTTGTTTGCGGCGATTATATTCCCCCTTCACTGATGCCGGAGAGATGGACTCGCGGATCTCACGGCGACTCCTTCGCCCTTCAGACTGCCGATCCAAGCTTCCCGTGTAGCAGGAGTTCCTCACACACACTCCGACCCAGGCACTGTGGCTGGAAAATCTGCGTTAGGGTGGATTTCACTACATGCGTCGTTGGAGCAACTATCACGAGCGTTTCCTGAAACCGTTAGCCACAGTGGTTTAATAATATAGCACTGTCGTTAAAGGAACACGTTACACAGTTTTACCGTTTTCGAATCCACTCAGCCGATCTCCGGGTCTGGCGCTAGCACTTTTAGCATAGCTTAGCATAGATCATTGAATCTGATTAGACCGTTAGCATCTCTCTCGAAAAAAATGACCAAAGAGTTTCGATATTTAACAAATCTTATGACAGTATCATTTTATTTAGCAAAATATCGATCGTCCAGGTCTCACTCACTATTATACGTGTGGTCTGAAGCGCTGCTCTCATGTATAGCAGATGTGAGTGTATTCTGTCATGCGTGATATGAAGAGTGTGTGAAGTCACATATTTAAGCAGCTGTGTGAAAGTGAACAGCACATGACAGCCACAATACCGTTATAACCATCAATATCTATTGGTACAACATGCGTCACATGACCAAACTTGCGTCACCGCTTTAAACGCCTCAGTTCTGACATCCACACTACAACACCAAACAGCGTTTTACAATTCATCCACTTTGGAGAGTGTTTTCAAAAAGCTGTTTTCATTATTAAGATCGCTGTCTCAGTGTGAACAGAAGGACCAAACCAGAGGAAAAGATGCGTATTAGTGTGGACAAGGCCTGAGTGTTACTGTAATGTCTATATCAACAGACTAGTACATGGCAGTATTCTAGCGGCTCCGCGTGTCTCCGGGCTGCGGCTCGAGAGTTTATTCAGGGTGGAGTTTTGGCTGCGATTCCTGAACTTTGCTCACAATCAATGTTCCATTTATAGAAATCAATGCGAGGGCAAATGTTGAGGGAGTGAAACACGAGCCTCCAGGAACACGGTGTGTGTTAAGAAGAGAGAGAGGAAACAGACTCAGGGAGAGAGAGAGTGTGTGAAGCTGATGTAGTCCTGCTCTCTATCTCTGTGTGTGTGTGTGTGAATGGTGGCCTGCAGGTCCTGTGTGTGTGTGTGTGTGTGTGTGTGTGTGTGTGTGTGTGTGAACGATGGCCTGTAGGGCCTGTGTGTGTGTGTGTGTGTGTGAATGGTGGCCTGTAGGGACGTTGTGTGTGTATATGTGTGAACGGTGGCCTGTAGGGCCTGTGTGTGTGTGTGTGTGTGAACTGTGGCCTGTAGGGCCTGTGTGTGTGTGTGTGTGTGTGAACGGTGGCCTGTAGGGCGTTTGTGTGTGTGTGTGTGTGTGAACGGTGGCCTGTAGGGACGTTGTGTGTTTGTGTGTGTGTGTGTGTGTGTGTGTGTGAGTGAACGGTGGCCTGTAGGGACGTTGTGTGTGTAAATGTGTGAACGGTGGCCTGTAGGGCCTGTGTGTGTGTGTGTGTGTGAACTGTGGCCTGTAGGGCCTGTGTGCGTGTGTGTGTGTGAACGGTGGCCTGTAGGGCGTTTGTGTGTGTGTGTGTGTGTGTGTGTGTGTGTGAACGGTGGCCTGTAGGGACGTTGTGTGTGTGTGTGTGTGTGAACGGTGGCCTGTAGGGCCTGTGTGTGTGTGTGTGTGTGAACTGTGGCCTGTAGGGCCTGTGTGTGTGTGTGTGTGTGAACGGTGGCCTGTAGGGACGGCGTTTGTGTGTGAATGGTGGCATGTAGGGCTGGTTTGAGTCATGTGACCGTAGGGCTCTCCTCTGATTCGCTGTCACTTCTCATCGGTTCCCGCCGCTGGTGTCGTGAGGATCCCGGCAAGTGAGACATCGACACACTTCAGTGAACTCAATATCTGCTGCGTACACTCATTCCTTTCCTCCTCATCCGTCCATCCGTCCATCCATCCATCCGTCCATCCATCTATCCATCCGTGAACGGTAAATTTAATTATATAGTAAGTTACAAAAGTCAATCTTCACTTAATGTATTGATTATTGTAATATTTGTTTTCCAACACCCGGGAGTTTCCAGTGTAGCACGCATGCTGAGAGCTGGCGTTCGTTCCCAGTAGAAGTCCAGATTCTTCCCCTCTTTGTTCTCAGTGCCATATAGAGCTTTAACCCAAAACCAGGATCTATTGGTCATGTCCATCAGATGAATATAAGCGCAGTGATAAGCTTCTGTTCTCTGTGCAGATGGGCCAACGAGAGCATCTTATCCGGTCACATTTATGCTCTCACTTTAAGATCATCTGGATTTAGGGAAATGTAATCCCGACTCAATGACTCCGACAGCGCTGAGATGTAATCAGAAAACATGGCGCGTACATATTCATCTGCTCAGAGAGTCGCACGCAGTTCTCATCTGTGTCGAGCGGCCGTTCTTATGTTCGTTGCAGTGAAGTGTGCGTCCCTGTGGTCATAAATCACAGCCTGTGGTCTGTCCATTACACTGGCAGTCTTTATTACTGACGCTAGAGCTCCGCGCCCCTCTACACGCTCCTGGAATTAATTAAGCACCGTTAGACTATGAAACAGTTAATTATTCAGATCTAACTTTTAATTTCATTAGCTTTGTGTTTATGCAGCACTTTTTGTTCTTTGTGCACTTTTGTTTTTGCGGTGGAGGATGACAAATGTTGTGGCCCGTTTGTCAAGCCTGGTATTTTCCGCCCGGCTGCACCAGGCTTTTCCTTTTCCGTTCCGTTTTCCCGGAGCGTATCTTCAGGAAACAGGGAAGAATGTGTAAAGGAGAAGGGAGGGGTGTTGCCCCTGTCCCGAGGGAACGATCCCAGATAATGACCAGAAATGACCTAACAACCTTCCAGCTCTGCTGACTCACTGATCCACAGCTACACACTCCTGTTACTCTCATTCAGATGCAATTATAGTTTTTAATTGTGTGTGTGTGTGTGTGTGTGTGTGTGTGTGTGTGTGTGTGTGTGTGTGATTTTTGTTAAAGATTTGGTTATTTATTTGTTTTGTCATTTTTATTACTGTTTTTAAGTACATCATTTTTATATATTTTTTTATAATTAATAATTGAATCATTTTATTTTAATAGTTAGTACGTCCAGTTACACTAAATGAAAATGAGAAATGTTGCCTTGGCAGTTAATTGAAATAACATAGGTTTAAGTTTTTTTTTACTTAGTTTTGTCATTTCAATTAGTTTTTTAATATGTCTAAATAGTTTTTATTCATTTTCATTTCCGTTTTAGTAATTTTAGTACATCAAGTTATACTGAATGAAAATGAGAAATTGAAGGTTGCAGAGGTGTTCTGGGTGGTTGCTAGGGTGTTCATGGTCATTGCTGGGGGGTTGTTTGGATCTGAAGGTGTTCTGGATGATTGCTGGGAGATTGCTAGGGTGTTCTGTGTCGTTTCTAGGAGGTTGCCAGGGTGTTCTGGGTCATTGCTAGGAGGTTGCTAGGGTGTTCTGGGTCGTTGCTAGGAGGTTGCCAGGGTGTTCTGGGTCGTTGCTAGGGTGTTTTGGGTGGTTCTGGGTGGTTGCTAGTTTTTTACATCTTGTTTCAAGTAACAGAATTATTTTTTTATGATTTTATTAACTGTAATAAGAAACATTTTCTTGCTGTTGGAGTCTCTGTTTGATCTCTATTTAATCTCATTACTGTGTAGGAGAAAGAACTGAGATTTTTAACGATCTTGTCAGTGGTATGAGCCCGTCACGAGCCCTGGCACCGTCAGTATGTGTGCAGTGGTCTCTGTGTGTGTGTGTGTGTGTGGGGGGGTGAAATCTGGCTGGGAAGCTCCGGCCCGTGGAGAGCAGTGTAGAGGAAGGGTGATGTTTGTGGAGTAAATCAGCGCTCAGATCCACGCGCACACACACGCGCACACACACGCGCACACACACACACACACACACACACACACACACACACACACACATCCTATCAGCTTTAGTGATGTGTAGTTTCCCGGGGTGTGGCGTGCTCAACTCTTATCGTCTGGACACTGAACCGGCAAACACACTGGCGCTGTGGGAAAGATTACAAGATGAGCTAATGGAAGCTCCTGTGAAACTAGATTCTCAAGCTACGAGCTTCTTGCAATTTAATAACCACATGCAGGTTTGTAATATCATGCATAAAAGGAGTAAAATAAGGAAAGGTTTGAGAAGTGTTCTGTGAAAGTGGGTGGAGTCATTGAATCAGTGCCGTGTCTGTTCTCTGATAAGAAGGAGGGCGCTTGTATTTATTTAGCTGTTTTTACAGACAGTATCTGTGCATCATCTGTCACAAATCTTGCACATACAGCCACACAAGAACAAAGTGAAGCATCAACACAAATCTGCCTGGCAACCCAACAAAGCCTCTATTGTTCGTCGAGCGGACGCAGGTTTGAGGAACAAATGCATTGCGTTTCCCTGCAATTTTCTTATTACTGTGCAATCATTTCATTGCGGACGGAGCATTGATCAGTTCCGGCGTCCTCCAGGGCGATCATCTCCACAGTCGAGCGAGGAACAGAGAGCCTTTCATGACACTCTAGATTAGCATTGAATTTGCAATTCAGTCACATGAGGCCGAAGATGGAGACCTGGAGCCAGTGCAGCAGTTTCTGATTAAGCCTCCACTCGTGTAGTTTAAACCATTGCTTTTACATAGAAACACTTGCCTAGTTAACACACTCGAAAAAACACTGGGTTAAAAACAACCCAAGGGCTGGGTAAATATAGGACAGAACACATATTGGGTTCATTTTACCCAGCAAATTGGGTTGTTTATTTCATCATGAAGATTAAAAAAACTTCTGAGAAAGCAATTCATGTGAGGAGATGGGTGAGAAATACTGGAAATACTGTGTTCAGCTCTTAAAGGGACAGTTCTTCCAGTGCAAGGGCATAAGGGCTTGGTTCATTTTTACTATAGTACTAGATTTTTTTTCGTTCTTTTTTTACTTCATACATGAATTAATGTTTACGGATTCTCTTAAATCCTCTAAACATTTTTAGAAACTAGTCCCCACAACCACTAGTTTGCATGATAATTCCTTTATAAAATATGCTATACTGTAAAATATGATAGAAAATATAGTTTTGAATGCATATTGCATACGTTTAAGTTTGTTTAATAAATATTAGAAGTAAAAATTAAACATTTAGAAGTAATTTGAGTGTAATGGACCAGTCTCTGTTGTCCCGTTTGCACTGTACTGGCGCTGGATCTCGTGAGCTTGTGTCGTGTTCTGCGTTTCACTCATAGCCCAAATATGCTGTGACTCCATAACCTGTCCATAAACAATCAGTGGACAGTTCTGAGATCATAATTTTAACTTTCTAAGTATTTATATTCTGTGTCTTTTTTTAATAAAAGCATAAAATGTTATGCGAGGCATCAGGCGCTTCCATCATGCGAAAAGACAGATGTGACACTCATGACTCGCATCGTGCCCCTGTTATTAAAACAAACACTGGGTTGTTACGTCTGACCCAGGATCTGGCTAACACAAAAACTACCCAAACACTGGGTTGTTACGTCTGACCCAGGATCTGGGTAACTGATGGTCTCGGGGAGCTCCTGACGAGTGTGAGATCACAAGGTCTCGTGTGGAGGACCTGGAGGACTGATGGTCTCGGGGAGCTCCTGAAGAGTGTGAGGTCACGAGCTCTCGTGTGGAGGACTGGAGGACTGATGGTCTCGGGGAGCTCCTGAAGAGTGTGAGATCACGAGCTCTCGTGTGGAGGACTGGAGGATCTGGAGGACTGATGGTCTCGGGGAGCTCCTGAAGAGTGTGAGATTACGAGGTTTCGTGTGGAGGATCTGGAGGACTGATGGTCTCGGGGAGCTCCTGAAGAGTGTGAGATCACGAGGTCTCATGTGGAGGATCTTGAGGATCTGGAGGACTGATGGTCTCGGGGAGCTCCTGACGAGCTAGAGATCACGAGATCTCGTGTGGAGGACTGATGGTCTCGGGGAGCTCCTGACGAGTGTGAGATCACGAGGTCTCGTGTGGAGGACTGGAGGATCTGGAGGACTGATGGTCTCGGGGAGCTCCTGACGAGTGTGAGATCACGAGGTCTCGTGTGGAGGACTGGAGGATCTGGAGGACTGATGGTCTCGGGGAGCTCCTGATGAGTGTGAGATCACGAGGTCTCGTGTGGAGGATCTGGAGGACTGATGGTCTCGGGGAGCTCCTGACGAGCGTGAAATCACGAGGTCTCGTGTGGAGGACTGGAGGATCTGGAGGACTGATGGTCTCGGGGAGCTCCTGACGAGTGTGAGATCACGAGGTCTCGTATGGAGGATCTGGAGGACTGATGGTCTCAAGGGAGCTCCTAACGAGCATGAAATCACGAGGTCTCGTGTGGAGGATCTGGAGGACTGATGGTCTCGGGGAACTCCTGAAGAGGGTGAGATCACGAGGTCTCATGTGGAGGACTGGAGGATCTGGAGGACTAATGGTCTCGGGGAGCTCCTGACGAGCGTGAAATCACGAGGTCTCGTGTGGAGGACTGATGGTCTCGGCGAACTCCTGACGAGTGTGAGATCACGAGGTCTCGTGTGGAGGATCTGGAGGACTGATGGTCTCGGGTAGCTCCTGGCGAGTGTGAGATCACGAGGTCTCGTGTGGAGGATCTGGAGGACTGATAGTCTCGGGGAGCTCCTGACGAGCGTGAGATCACGAGGTCTCGTGTGGAGGACTGATGGTCTCGGCGAACTCCTGACGAGTGTGAGATCACGAGGTCTCGTGTGGAGGATCTGGAGGACTGATGGTCTCGGGGAGCTCCTGGCGAGTGTGAGATCACGAGGTCTCGTGTGGAGGATCTGGAGGACTGATGGTCTCGGGTAGCTCCTGGCGAGTGTGAGATCACGAGGTCTCGTGTGGAGGATCTGGAGGACTGATGGTCTCGGGGAGCTCCTGACGAGCGTGAGATCACGAGGTCTCGTGTGGAGGACTGATGGTCTCGGCGAACTCCTGACGAGCGTGAGATCACTGGGAGGAGTGATGTTCTCCAGGCTTTGACTGGAATTTCATTATTCTCGTCTTTTAAAACGCTTGAATATTTAGGAGAGGTGTTTATATAGCAGGGTCGTGGGAGGACAGCCAGGGTCAGATGTGCTGTGTAAATATTACTACGGTAAACTAAACAGAGCTTGAGACCTGCTGTGCTTGTCCACGGGTTTGCTGGGATAAACAGCGAATTTAACTCTTAAGCAACTTCAGTCTGTTTACAGCCACTATACGCTATTCCTGACCGCTAGTGTGGAGCTATTACTAGCAAACACACATTTACTCACTCCTTCAACATTTCTCACATTAGCACAGTTATTCGCTATAGTCGCTATTCGCTATAAAAATGGTAATAAAATATGACAAGAAATATGATATTTCACTGGTTTTGTCCATCCTTCTGTTCGACTCTCACACATGAATTATGTTGAATATCTGTCAGCTGGTAAATTTAACTACACAATTAGATAATACCAGTTTAGCTCCACCAGTGAGCAAGCAATGCTTCATGTTGTTCAGTCTGTGTGTAAAAAGAGCATTAGCAGTTACAGAAAAACACTGAAGAAAACATGATCAGCTCAAAGTGTCTGGATCATTTTTGTTCACAAATTTGTATAATTTTTACTGGTAGTCGCTGTATGAAGAATTTTTGTGTATAATATGTCACAGTTTACTTTATTTTGCTCTCCTCACTCACATAAATGATCTAAAGTGTCCTGCACACACTAGTGAAAAAAATATAAAAAATTATATCTGGTGTCAGAATCATTTTTTGTTTGACTTTATATCTAAATTAAGTTTTGAGCACATGAAGATCTTGATTGAGTCTCATTGAATAAAACAGGGTCACTAAACTTTACCAATTCATAATTTACACAATGGCTCTTCAGCCATAATAATTATATTTCAGAGAAAACAGCTTCTTTTCCATAAATCCCCATGATAATCCTCCCAAATCGGCAAAATGTTGCCGGGAGCTTAAACTCCTGATTGAAGACCGAGACGAGGAACAGAATTCTATTAAATATGCCTGGTGAAAACAGATGGCTACTCATACGACATCATTTCCTCTCCTCAGAGGATAAGCGGGTCACGGGACGTCCTGCGGTCAGACACTGATGCAGTTTATAGATGCTGGAGGACAGCAGTGTTGTGGGACGCATTACAAGTAACTCGAGTTACTTAATTAGATTACTTTTCAAGTAACTAGTACAGTAACGCATTACTTTTAAAATTTACAACAAAATATCTGAGTTTCTTTTTAAATAAGTAACACAAGTTACATGTATTGACTGACTGACAGCTCTCCTGTCCTCATGTTGAGATATCGTGAGTAAATTGATGGTTCTAGACTAATGTGAGCATTTACTCATCTCACTGGCAAAAAGCAGATTCATTATTCCTCAAAATTAATAAAATCAGTGAAATGCGAAATCAGAAAACTGTGCAAACCTCCAATTACTAAATAGGTTAAACAAAACAAATATTTTCCATTTAACCTCACTTAATTGACCAATGTACTTGCTGATGATTCCGTTAAACTGAAAGGATTGTTTGAGCGGCGCCCTCTACTGTACACGCGTGGACTTGCATTTCAATCAGCCTTATTATTTACATTTTGGCCAAAATATAGAACTTAAAATTTAGAACATTTGCCTAATAGAACTTTAAAAAATCAAATAAAAAAACAAGCCCAGCCCTGGTGAAAAAAAGTAACACAAAAGCAACGTAACACATTTATTTTCTTCAAAAGTAACTAAGTAACGCAACTAGTTACTTTTCAAGGGAGTAACACAATATTGCAACGCATTACTTTTGGTAAGGAAATAACTTTCCCCAGCGCTGGAGAACAGAACCAGACGTGAAATAAACATGGATCTCAGAGAGAGTTTACATTACTTCTGTCTCGACACTCGTTTCTACAGTGACGCTCGTCATTCTGAAGCATGTCTGTCAGCCGTGTGTAACTCTATTTTCTGTCTCCATATTTAGAGTCTGATGTTTGAAAGGCCCGTAAGACCACAACTATGCAGAACCGTGCTGAACTACACTGGACTCGTGCCAAACACAACAGAGCTTCAGACTCTGTGATATTCATATCCATTCTGCATTTATATATTACGTCAGGAGATTTTTGGAATGGTTCTACTCAACTCGAGAAAAAATCTTTCTATTTTATGTCAACAGGACTTTTTTTCAGACAGTTTATTTGCTAACTGTCTGTAACTGATAAAGTACCAGATTAAAGTTTGGAATAATTATTTATAATTATATTTATAGTCTCTTATGCTTTGCCAGGCTGTATTTATAATAAAAACAGCAATATTGTGAAATATTATTACAAAGACCTGTTTGCCATTGTAATACATTTTAAAATGTAATTTATTCCTGTGATTCCTGATACTTTTTATTTTTCAAAATATAAAGTTCAAAAGAACAGCATTTATTTGAAATAGAATCTTTTGTAACATTTTAAATGTATTTACTGTCACTTTTGTTAAATTAAATGCATCCTTGATGAATAAAAGTATCATTTTTTATATAAGTCTCACCGACCCAAATTTTTAACAAAAATATGAACTGTTTTCAACCCTGATAATAATCATAAATGAGCATCAGATCCTCATATTCTCCTGATTTCTGAAGGATCATGTGACACTGAAGACTGGAGTAATGATGCTGAAATACAGCTTTGATCACAGGAATAAATTACACTTTAACATATATTTAAATAGAAAACAGTCATTTTAAATTGTCATAATATTTCATATATTTTGTATGTACATTTGATCAAATAAATGCAGACTTTGTGTGCAGAAGAGACTTCTTTTGAAAGTATTTTGAAGAATTCCAAACTTTTATCCAGAAGTGTATATATTCGCAAGATGAAAAGTGCTTATTTTCCATTTTAAGTTTTCATGTAAAATTCACTCCCTTTAGTTCCGTATATTATAGAGAACACGCAGCTTTTTAAAGCTAATCAAGAATTACAGCAGCAGCCTCAAACAGCCCTAGATGTTTGTCTTGCATAATTAAATGAAATTAAAATGATTAAAAGTAATTAAAATGTTTGTGCTAAATAATTGAGAAAACAATCTCGTTTGAAGCCCCAAAGAACTACTTTTTTAAGTGAAAGTTTGTTGTTGAGCCGTTCCTTCAGAACACTAGAAAACTCATTAGTGCTGTTGTTTACCTTCTCCACTCCGAGATCAAACGGGAAACGCTCCGGTTTCTGGAGCGCCGGCTATTCCACCGAGTCTTTCCTGGCGAGCTTTGGACAAATTGGACCCGTTTGAGGGAGTGTGTGTATA
>CM060639.1:95000-105000 GCA_030578275.1 Meda fulgida
CCAAAAGATGTTTCGACCATTTCAGTTTTTTAATGATCCTCTAATTTAATGATGTATGAGTGTTTGCACCTGCTAAACATTTTTATGACCCTCAAAAATATCCCGATTCATTTGAATAAATAAAACTGAAAGCTTGTGATGTATTTCTAAATGCATATGCAGTGACAGTTCTCCTCCGCGGGTCGGTTCTTCAGTAGATCCAACATTAAAAACACTGTAATCCGCTTGTGGGAATCATTTTTAAAAATGCATCAGATGTCAGGACTTAAGACACGAGAGCCCTGCTCAAATATTTAAAAGATACATTTTGTACCAGTTCTTGTTGCTTTGTCTGGCTTGAGTTTTTCCTTTGGAGAGAATAAAGAGACGAGTGCATCGATCGCGGGCTGAGAACTGCTTTCATGTGAACCTGAATGTCTCTGGGAAAGAAGCGTTTGCTCAAACTGTCTGTGTGTTTACAACCAGCGCTCCAGAGCACGCAGAGGTGTGTGTGAGAGGTGTGTGTGTGCAGAGGTGTGTGTGTGTGAGAGGTGTGTGTGTGTGAGAGGTGTGTGTGTGCAGAGGTGTGTGTGTGCAGCGGTGTGTGTGCAGAGGTGTGTGTGCAGAGGTGTGTGTGTGAGAGGTGTGTGTGTGTGAGAGGTGTGTGTGTGTGAGAGGTGTGTGTGTGCAGAGGTGTGTGTGTGCAGAGGTGTGTGTGTGTGAGAGGTGTGTGTGTGCAGAGGTGCGTGTGTGCAGAGGTGTGTGTGTGCAGCGGTGTGTGTGCAGCGGTCTGTGTGCAGCGGTGTGTGTGTGCAGAGGTGTGTGTGTGCAGAGGTGTGTGTGTGAGAGGTGTGTGTGTGAGAGGTGTGTGTGTGTGAGAGGTGTGTGTGTGTGAGAGGTGTGTGTGTGCAGAGGTGTGTGTGTGCAGAGGTGTGTGTGTGTGAGAGGTGTGTGTGTGCAGAGGTGTGTGTGTGCAGAGGTGTGTGTGTGCAGCGGTGTGTGTGCAGCGGTGTGTGTGCAGCGGTGTGTGTGTGCAGCGGTGTGTGTGTGCAGAGGTGTGTGTGTGCAGAGGTGTGTGTGTGAGAGGTGTGTGTGTGAGAGGTGTGTGTGTGTGAGAGGTGTGTGTGTGAGAGGTGTGTGTGTGAGAGGTGTGTGTGAGAGGTGTGTGTGTGAGAGGTGTGTGTGTGAGAGGGGTGTGTGCAGAGGTGTGTGTGAGAGGTGTGTGTGAGAGGTGTGTGTGAGAGGTGTGTGTGAGAGGTGTGTGTGAGAGGTGTGTGTGTGTGCAGAGGTGTGTGTGCAGAGGTGTGTGTGCAGAGGTGTGTGTGCAGAGGTGTGTGTGCAGAGGTGTGTGTGCAGAGGTGTGTGTGCAGCGGTGTGTGTGCAGCGGTGTGTGTGTGCAGCGGTGTGTGTGTGCAGAGGTGTGTGTGTGCAGAGGTGTGTGTGTGCAGAGGTGTGTGTGCAGAGGTGTGTGTGCAGAGGTGTGTGTGCAGAGGTGTGTGTGCAGAGGTGTGTGTGCAGAGGTGTGTGTGCAGATGTGTGTGAGCAGCGGTGTGTGTGCAGAAGTGTGTGTGAGAGGTGTGTTTGCAGCGGTGTGTGTGTGCAGAGGTGTGTGTGCAGAGGTGTGTGTGCAGAGGTGTGTGTGCAGAGGTGTGTGTGCAGATGTGTGTGTGAAGCGGTGTGTGTGCAGAAGTGTGTGTGCAGAGGCGTGTGTGTGCAGAGGCGTGTGTGTGCAGAGGCGTGTGTGTGCAGAGGCGTGTGTGTGCAGAGGCGTGTGTGTGCAGAGGCGTGTGTGTGCAGAGGCGTGTGTGTGCAGAGGCGTGTGTGTGCAGCGGTGTGTGTGCAGCGGTGTGTGTGTGCAGAGGTGTGTGTGTGCAGAGGTGTGTGTGTGCAGAGGTGTGTGTGCAGAGGTGTGTGTGCAGATGTGTGTGTGCAGATGTGTGTGTGCAGATGTGTGTGTGCAGATGTGTGTGTGCGCAGCGGTGTGTGCGCAGCGGTGTGTGCGCAGAGGTGTGTGCGCAGAGGTGTGTGCGCAGATGTGTGTGCGCAGAGGTGTGTGTGCGCAGATGTGTGTGCGCAGATGTGTGTGTGCAGATGTGTGTGTGCAGATGTGTGTGCGCAGATGTGTGTGCGCAGATGTGTGTGCGCAGATGTGTGTGCGCAGATGTGTGTGTGCAGATGTGTGTGTGCGCAGCGGTGTGTGCGCAGCGGTGTGTGCGCAGAGGTGTGTGCGCAGCGGTGTGTGCGCAGATGTGTGTGCGCAGATGTGTGTGCGCAGATGTGTGTGCGCAGCGGTGTGTGCGCAGAGGTGTGTGTGCAGAGGTGTGGGTGAGAGGTGTGTGTGCAGAGGTGTGGGTGAGAGGTGTGTGTGCAGAGGTGTGTGTGCAGAGGTGTGTGTGCAGAGGTGTGTGTGTGTGCAGAGGTGTGTGTGCAGAGGTGTGTGTGCAGAGGTGTGTGTGCAGAGGTGTGTGTGCAGAGGTGTGTGTGCAGAGGTGTGTGTGCAGCGGTGTGTGTGCAGCGGTGTGTGTGTGCAGAGGTGTGTGTGTGCAGAGGTGTGTGTGTGCAGAGGTGTGTGTGCAGAGGTGTGTGTGCAGAGGTGTGTGTGCAGAGGTGTGTGTGCAGAGGTGTGTGTGCAGATGTGTGTGTGCAGCGGTGTGTGTGCAGAAGTGTGTGTGAGAGGTGTGTTTGCAGCGGTGTGTGTGTGCAGAGGTGTGTGTGCAGAAGTGTGTGTGAGAGGTGTGTTTGCAGCGGTGTGTGTGTGCAGAGGTGTGTGTGCAGAGGTGTGTGTGCAGAGGTGTGTGTGCAGAGGTGTGTGTGCAGAGGTGTGTGTGCAGAGGTGTGTGTGCAGAGGTGTGTGTGCAGAGGTGTGTGTGCAGAGGTGTGTGTGCAGATGTGTGTGTGCAGCGGTGTGTGTGCAGAAGTGTGTGTTTGGTTTGGAAAGGTGAACTGAGATTATTTACATGCTTTGAGCCGTTAGACGCTGGTTAATCTGAGCATTAAAGTGTGTTTGCTGTTTGCTTTGAGTTGTTCTCAGACACACTGCAGTAGTGATATCCCATAATAATAATAACACACGTCTGGACACTGTCAAGATACGCATATAGACTCACATCAGATCATTCAGATGATCTTCGGACTAAAAAACACTCACTAAAAACTAAAAAAAAACTATAATTATATTTTATATATATATATATATATATATATATATATATATATATATATATCATATTATATGATTTTTATTTTATACAATTATATAATTTTTCATTTTCATATATACAGTATTTATATATGAAAATAAAAATTAGGCTATATAATTTTTATAATAAAAATTAAATGAATATCATAAATATTAATTATTAAATATTAATGCATTTTACTAAAATTCCTCCTTAAATATATATTTTTTTAATAAATTAAATGATTTTCTCAATGCCGATTCTTTCACCATTTTCATTTCTGCCATTGTCTTTCATTACAAGAGAAAATACTGCTATACAATAACTTATTGAAATCAAGATCACATAAATTACATTCAACAAAAACAGCAATGGCATATTCATTTATTAAAAATGTTTACCATTTTTATTGGCATCGATGTTTCCATGAAGAACCTTTAACATCCATAATATCTTTCCAAGATTCATCAGTGGAAAATGCTCTTTAGGTTAGTACTGTTCTTCACACTAAGAAAACTGGTTATTTTAAGAATTCTTCAAGGTTCTTAAGGGAACAAAAAACAAATTTAATTTTCATATGTAATATAAGAATTTTGGTGTTTAATTATGATGAAAATAACCTCACGATGCAAATTTTCTTTAAATGGTCTTAAAAACAACTCATTGATTTTTTTAAAGCAAAATTGTATTTCTTTTTAGAATATCGTCATGTTCTTGACAGGTTTCATGATCCTTAAAACAGTAAAGTTCTCGATTTCTGTGCGGCTCTCGGTTATTGTGCACTTGTTCAAGCGGTGTGTTAGATCAGGACACGCATTGCATGGGCATTACAGCCAGCGCAGAAACACTGAGATCATGATGCGGTGTATCAGAGCGTGAGCTAACAGAACACGGATGAGTGTCAGTGTGTTCAGCGTGTTCCATGTGTTCCATGTGTTCCGTGTGTTCCACGTGTTCAGTGTGTTCAGTGTGTTCCACATGTGTTCAGTGTGTTCAGTGTGTTCAGTGTGTTCCACATGTGTTCAGTGTGTTCAGTGTGTTCCACATGTGTTCAGTGTGTTCCACATGTATTCAGTGTGTTCCGTGTGTTCCACGTGTTCCACATGTGTTCAGTGTGTTCCATGTGTTCAGTGTGTTCCACATGTGTTCAGTGTGTTCCGTGTGTTCCATGTGTGCCACGTGTTTCACGTGTTCAGTGTGTTTCACGTGTTCAGTGTGTTTTACGTGTTCAGTGTGTTCCACGTGTTCAGTGTGTTCCACGTGTTCAGTGTGTTCAGTGTGTTCAGTGTGTTCCACGTGTTCCACGTGTTCAGTGTGTTCCACATGTGTTCCGTGTGTTCCGTGTGTTCCGTGTGTTCCGTGTGTTCCCTGTGTTCTGTGTGTTCCGGGTGACAGCGACACACTCCCAGATCAAGAGACATCCCTCGGCAGACGTTGATGCCAGACACTGAGACTTATTTGTTCCTGAAATGTAGTTGATGGTGTAAATGTGGCGTCTCCGCTTGACGTGATGAGCAGAAGACGCGTGAGAATGAAAGAGTAGAGATGACAGATTCAGAAATACACTCTTCTTCTTCTCAGAGATCCTCCGCTCCTGGGCTTCTGATAACATGATCAAAAAGGGATTTATTTCCATAAAAACACCAGGGTGATCTCTCTCTCTATCTCTCTCTATCTCTCTCTATCTCTCTCTATCTCTCTCTCTCTATCTCTCTCTCTCTCTCTCTCTCTCCCTCTCTCTCCCTCTATCTCTCTCTATCTCTCTCTATCTCTCTCTATCTATCTCTCTCTCTATCTCTCTCTCTCTCTATCTCTCTATCTCTCTCTCTCTCTCTCTCTCTCTCTCTCTCTCTCTATGGCTCTCTCTATCTCTCTGTCTCTCTCTATCTCTCTCTTTATCTATCTCTCTCTCTATCTATCTCTCTCTCTTTCTCTCTCTATCTCTCTCTCTCTATCTCTCTCTATCTCTCTCTCTCTCTCTCTCTCTCTCTCTCTCGTGCGCATGCGTGAGCGTTTTCTGGGTGAGTGTAGAGAGCGTGTGGTGAGTTTTTAGCGTTGTTTGAGTGTGAATGTAATTTTGTAATCACCCTCAGCTATTTTTCTATCTTTTCCTTTTTCTTTTTTCTTTTTAGTTTGTTTCTGTTTTGTTTAGTTAGTTTAGTCGTGTTTTGTTGTGCTAATCCGGGCCGTGTGCTCCCTGCCCTTGAGGAAGCATGGCGGTCCGGATTCGCGAGTTTTGAACGCACTCACGCGGCGTCATGCAGTTAAGGTGGCGGCTGCCGTGAGTGTGGAGGATTGTTGTTTAGCGATAGGTGAAGTTGTGGGCCATGAGTGCATTTTGTCAGCCTCAAAAATGAACAATGCTAATGTTATATTTTTAAATAATATAGACAAAGCAAATGAGTTAGTTGAGCGTGGGATCATTATTGACAGTTTGTTTACACCTGTTCTCCCTTTATCAATGCCATCTAAAAAAGTGACATTATCTAATATTCCTCCGTTTATTAGTGGCCAACTACTAACACAATCTCTTTCCCGTCATGGCAAACTGGTGTCTCCAATTAAGAAAATACTGATTGGCAGTGGATCTCCATTGTTAAAACATATAGTTTCATTCAGGCGTTTCGCTTACATGATTGTGGAAGACGACGCTGAACTAGACCTTACGTTTAATTTACGAATCGACGACTTTAACTATGTTGTGTTTGCAACAACGGGGAAAATGAAATGATTTGGTTGCAGTAGAGTGGGACATTTGGCGATCGCAACAGAGCCGCAAGCGATAATTCAGGGTAATGCTGAGACTATTTTAAAGAAAGGGTCGTTGAACAAAACATTAGTTGATACGGAGTCCATTGGATCTTCTGACGATGGACTCAGTGTGACAAATCGAATAGTCACTTGTTCGGAGAGGAATGATGAGGTGTCTGAGATGATCCCACAGTGCGAGGGAGAAAGACAGCCTTTGATTGAGCAGTTATGTGAGAATGATGGCATTGACAGTGAGGCAGAACATACACTGTTTAAGGTACCGTTAAAAAGAAGGAAGAGTGATAATACTTGTGACTTGAGACCTGTAAAAAGAACAGATGTAGGTGAATGTGAGGACCAGGTAGACACAGAGAGTGGCAGTGAATCAGACTGTAGTATCTCTCTTTCACAGAGTGAATGCGTAACTCGCAATTTTGAAGTGGAAGATATAAAACTGTTTCTTAAAGCGACGAAAAATAGAAGAGGGGTACGAGTGAACGAGTATTTTCCTGACCTTCAACAGTTTATTGAAAAGGCAAGGTGTCTGATGGCTGAAGGTTTTTTTGCCAACAAGGAAATGTACAGGTTAAACTCAATACTGAAATAGACAATGATGGTGGTGGAAAAAGCTAATTTAAGGATAATCAGTGGTTTGTTTTTTCTGGTTTGTTATTTATTCTCTATGGGTGAAGTTAGTTTTGCCTCAGTCAATGTAAATGGAGCAAGAGATGTGAAAAAAAGAGTAATGTTATATGAAATGTCTATACAGAAATGTCACGATACACACACGGGTAACAGGAAGATCCAATCGCAGTTTTTTATTAGGGTAATCCGTACTCATAATCCAGTTCAGGCAAAGGTTCAAAATCCATAAGGGCAATCCAAAACATAGAACACAAACAGGAAACCGTAAGGCACAGAAGTGTTAGGACATTAAACAAGGACTCCATTACAGAGACTAACAAAGACAGGGAATATATACACAACTCTAACAAGACTAACACAGAACAGCTGGGAACAATGATTACAGGGAACAGCTGAGTGCAATGAACTGATGAGTGACAGTGACAGACAGAATGCTGGGAATTGAAGTGAAACGTGAAGGACACCGTGAGAACGAGGACCTCTAGTGAAAGACAAGGGAACACAACCAGACATTTTTTTTTCTTCAAGAAACTCAGTGATTCCAAGAATGCTGCAGATTGGGAAAGAGAATGGGATGGCATCTCTATTTTAAGTCACAACACTGCTAGCAGTGGAGGAGTTGCCGTTTTATTTTCTAAAAATTTCAAACCCATTTCGTATGAGGTTGAAGAGATTATAAAAGGTAGACTCTTAAAGGTCAGAGCTTTGTTTGAAATCATGTCTTTGTTTTTATTTGTGTTTATGTCCCAACCTCAGGAGTTGAAAGAATGCTGTTTTTAAATACTCTCAATTTAACCTTGCAAAAGTGTGACTGTGAAGAGTTTTTGTTTGTGGGAGGAGATTTGAATTGCACTGAACAAACTATTGATGGAATCACATTGAGCCCCATGAGCCATCTCGGAAGAGACTTATCCAAGTAATTAAAACAAATGAGTTGTGCGATATATGGAGATATGTTAATGGTAATTTAAGACAGTATACTTGGTGTCATACCCGTGACAATGTTTTTTCTTTTGCTAGGTTGGATAGATTTTATGGTTTTAAACATCAATGTGGTATTTTTAGCAAATGTTTTATTGTTCCTGTTAGTTTTTCTGATCATAGCATGGTGTGTTGTTCTTTTATTTTGAACTCTATTAGACAAAATAGTGCTTATTGGCATTTTAACAGTTCTTTGCTAAATGATAAAAATTTTAAGGAAAATTTCAATTTTTTGGGGGAAACATTTAGAGCTACAAAGAATACATTCCAGTCATTGAGGCAGTGGTGGGATTTTGGTAAAGTTCAAGTGAAACAGTTTTGTCAACAGCATACTCGAAATATTACTGTACAGTTATCTAAATCTAGGAAGAACTTGGAGACATCAGTAGTCAAATTACAGGAGCTAGCTGAATCTACTGGTGGGGGTGGGGGGGGGGTGTTTTGGAAGCTATTACAATGAAAAAAATTCAACTTGGTGATCTTTTAGCCGTTAAGGTGCAAGGAGCTTTGGTTCGGTCCCGTTTTCAGAATGTTGACCAATTGGATGCTCCAACGAAATTTTTCTTTAACTTGGAAAAAAAGAATGGACAGAAAAGATTAATTCACGCACTACGCTCCGAATCTGGTATGTTATTATTCGATCCCATTGATATTAGAAAGAGAGCAGTTTGTTTTTATGAGAAGCTGTACAGCTGTGAATGTGTTGCAGAGCCTGACACTGACAATGTCTTTTTTGGAAACTTGGCACAGGTGTCTGAGGATGCCAATATGAAACTCCGTAAGGCCATGAGCCTAGAGGAGTTGAAGGCCCTTCAGGGCATGGAGTCCGGGAAGGCTCCTGGCATCGATGGTCTTCCAGTAGACTTTTATAAGTCTTTCTGGACACTGTTGGGGGAGGATTTGCTCACGGTGCTCAATGAAAGCTTGGCTGAAGGCCAAAATGCCTGAAGTCCAGTGTCAAGTCCCCACAGTCAGTGATGGTCTGGGGTGCCATGTCAGCCGCTGGTGTTGGTCCACTGTGTTTTATCAAGGGCAGGGTCAATGCAGCGAGCTATCAGGAGATTTTGGAGCACTTCATGCTTCCACCTGCTGAAAAGCTTTATGGAGATGAAGATTTCATTTTTTAGCATGACCTGGCACCTGCTCACAGTGCCAAAACCACTGGTAAATGGTTTACTGACCATGGTATTACTGTGCTCAACTCTCCTGACCTGAACCCCATAGAGAATCTGTGGGATATTGTGAAGAGAAAGTTGAGACGCAAGACCCAACACTCTGGATGAGCTTAAGGCCGCTCTCGAAGCATCCTGGGCCTCTAGAACACCTCAGCAGTGCCACAGGCTGATCGCCTCCATGCCACGCCGCATTGAAGCAGTCATTTCTGCAAAAGGATTCCCGACCAAGTATTGAGTGCATAACTGAACATAATTTTGTGAAGATTGACTTTTTTTTTGTATTTAAACACTTCTTTTATTGGTCAGATGAAATATGCTAATTTTTTGAGACAGGAATTTTGGGTTTTCATGAGCTGTATGCCAAAATCATCAGTATTAAAACAATAAAAGACCTGAAATATTTCAGTTGGTGTGCAATGAATCTAAAATATATGATAGTTTAATTTTTATCATTACATTATGGAAAATAATGGACTTTATCACAATATGCTAATTTTTTTTTAGAAGGACCTGTATATCTGTCTCCCAAACTTGATGAGTGTATGGGTTTGTTTTTAAAAACTGGAAAATCTTTGTGTTTGGATTTCTTTTCAGTTACAGGGAAAGTTTTGTACAAAGCTTGTGTTTGGGTTTTTAACAATAAAGTTTTAAATGACAAAGTGGATACACCATGGTGTTCTTTTTTAAAGTTGGATGATGATGTTAAGCCTGAATGGAGAGTCTTGTATAAGCCACCATTACAAAAGAGAGTTGGTGATATACAATGGAGAGTTCTCCATGGGGCAATAGCGGTCAATGCTTTTATTTCTGTTTTAAATCCTGAGGTGAGCTCGGAATGTCCTTTTTGTTTTAAAAGAGAGACTGTTTTCATGCTTTTATGGAGTGCTGTAGATTAAGGCCCTTATTTGGTGTATTAAGAAATCTTTTTGATGCTTTTAATGAAACTTTTTCCAAGGAAATATTTGTTTTGGGTGCAAAACATGTACAGAAAAAACGGATTGATTGCCAATTAGTAAATTTTATTTTGGGTCAAGCTAAACTTGCTATCTATTCAAGCAGAAAAAACTTGTTTTGTTTCCAAATCTTATAAAGTCTAGAGTGTTGATTGATTTTAATTTTAATAAATCTATGGATGATCTTACTACATTTGAACTGAAATGGTGTAGTAAAGAGCTTTGTGTTCAATGATTGAAGATTAATTATTTTTTACACATTTACTGTAAGTTTATTCTCTGTTTAATTTATACCTTGTGAATTGTTTTGTGTAGATTTGTACTAAAGAGCATTCAA
>CM060639.1:112500-127500 GCA_030578275.1 Meda fulgida
ATCTGTTCTTTGCTGTTGTAAAACAGGCTGTTTATGGTGATTCTGACCTCTGACCTCTTCATCTTTTGCTGCTGTTTTCATGATTCTTCCATTTAAAGTCTCCCAGTATCCAGAGACGGTTCCATCAGGCCTGGAGGATTTGCTGGAGTATCAGCTTTTATTTGCCGGAGTCTCAGTCTTAAAATGTCCTAATGTAATTCTCCTGGTCATGTGTTTTAGATCCTGGACTTCTCCCAGCTGCATTATTCCCACTAGAGTTCTGACTTCTGATTGGTTCTTCTCTAGCACACCCACCGCCTCATATTCTGTAAGATTATTATAAATGACTCGTGCCAGAGAGAGAGAAACCGCTGCCGTTTTTCCACTTCGCTCTGCTCGAGTTTTGCTCATATTTCTGCTCTCTGATGCAGTAAAAGTGTGTTTAAATAAAACACTTACAGTGTCAAAGCCAAACATGGTATTACGGTTGTTAGAACAAATATGGAATTATTAAATACAGTCTTTTACTGCAAACCTCACAATTAACTGTTCCAAACTTTTGCTTCTTACAGTTTTGTGAAATGAAAATTGTGTGTTTAGTTTAGTGTTATGCATCAATGCATCAAAATACTGCATGAAAGTGAACTATAGAATTATTTGACATTAAAGGGGACATATCATGAAATCTGGCTTTTCCCGTGTGTAAGAGCTACAATCGTGTGCATCTACCAACCCAGAACACGTGAACAGTGAAACCCAGTAGCTGTGTTCTGGTGAGGCTTTCTCTGAGAGCATGTACAAAAATAAGCCAATGAGATTCCGTAAGAGGATTTTATTATAATATTAGCGGCCCTTAATCTGCACGTTTATAACATTAGAGGCCCTTTATCTGCACGTTTATAATATTACCGGCCCTTAATCTGCACGTTTATAATATTACCAGCCCTTAATCTGCACATTTATTACCGGCCCTTAATCTGCACGTTTATAATATTACCAGCCCTTAATCTGCACATTTATTACCGGCCCTTAATCTGCACGTTTATAATATTACCGGCCCTTAATCTGGACGTTTATAATATTACCGGCCCTTAATCTGCACGTTTATAATATTACCGGCCCTTAATCTGCACGTTTATAATATTACCAGCCCTTAATCTGCACATTTATTACCGGCCCTTAATCTGCACGTTTATAATATTACCGGCCCTTAATCTGCACGTTTATAATATTACCGGCCCTTAATCTGCACGTTTATTACGGGCCCTTAATCTGCACGTTTATAATATTACCGGCCCTTAATCTGCACGTTTATAATATTACCGGCCCTTAATATGCACGTTTATTACGGGCCCTTAATCTGCACGTTTATAATATTAGCAGCCCTTAATCTGCACGTTTATAATATTAGTGGCCCTTAATCTGCACGTTTATAATATTACCAGCCCTTAATCTGCACGTTTATAATATTAGCGGTCCTTAATCCGCACGTTTATAATATTAGTGGCCCTTAATCTGCACGTTTATAATATTACCAGCCCTTAATCTGCACGTTTATAATATTACCAGCTCTTAATCTGCATGTTTATAATATTACCAGCCCTTAATCTGCATGTTTATAATATAAACGGCCCTTAATATGCAAGTTTATAATATTACCAGCTCTTAATCTGCATGTTTATAATATTACCAGCCCTTAATCTGCATGTTTATAATATAAACGGCCCTTAATATGCAAGTTTATAATATTACCAGCTCTTAATCTGCATGTTTATAATATTACCAGCCCTTAATCTGCACGTTTATAATATTACCAGCCCTTAATCTGCACGTTTATAATATTACCAGCCCTTAATCTGCATGTTTATAATATTAGGGGCCCTTAATCTGCACGTTTATAATATTAACAGCTCTTAATCTGCATGTTTATAATATTACCAGCCCTTAATCTGCATGTTTATAATATTACCAGCCCTTAATCTGCACGTTTATAATATTACCAGCCCTTAATCTGCACGTTTATAATATTACCAGCTCTTAATCTGCATGCTTATAATATTACCAGCCCTTAATCTGCACGTTTATAATATTAGCGGCCCTTAATCTGCACGTTTATAATATTACCAGCTCTTAATCTGCATGTTTATAATATTACCAGTCCTTAATCTGCATGTTTATAATATTAGCGGCCCTTAATCTGCACGTTTATAATATTACCAGCTCTTAATCTGCATGTTTATAATATTACCAGCTCTTAATCTGCATGTTTATAATATTAGCGGCCCTTAATCTGCACGTTTATAATATTAGCGGCCCTTAATCTGCACGTTTGTAATCTGCACGTTTAGAATCTGCATGTTTAGAATCTGCATGTTTATAATATTAGCGGCCCTTAATCTGCACGTTTATAATCTGCATGTTTATAATATTAGCGGCCCTTAATCTGCATGTTTATAATATTAGCGGTCCTTAATCTGCACGTTTATAATATAAGCGGCCCTTAATCTGCACGTTTACACACACGGCGAGCGCTACCAGTATAACCATTTGTAACGCACTGGCAGAAGATCCAGCAGAGCCTGAAGCTGTTGTGTGTGTGTGTGTGTGATGGGTTAGGGTTAGTTCTGTCCTGAAGCTGGTGTGTGGTTGAGCACAGACGAGCACTGAACACTATAGACCAGAACATGTCACCGCTGTCTTATAAACCCCTCAGGAACTGTGCACACTTGTGTAGAAGCTCAACATGAGGATGAGATGATCAGTGGAACTCAACTACAGAAATGTCTCCACTAACATTCAGAAACGTGTAAAAGTGAAGCTCTGAGTCTCTGTAAGGCTGCACTCTCTACTGGTTATTCTGGGATGCTGGAGGAGTGAGATTGTGTGTGTGTGTGTGTGTGTGTGTGTGTGTGTGTGAGATTCTGGATGAGTGAGATCAGTGTGTGTTGTTAGCTTTGGTTCGGGAATACTTCCCACCCTCAAATGTTGTGGGCGGGGCTAAGCATCCAGGCTAACATAATGTGTCCCCTTTAACAAAATTCACTTAAAAAAATAGTGATTGGTGTGTGAGACGCGAGCGGGTCTGTTCGTCACACTGACCCGGACACACGTTAGCATCAGTGAACATTAGCGCTGAGACCTGCTATACGAGCACTAAACCTCTGCGGGCAGTTCAGAGCTTCATGCGCTTATTAATATTTCAAAAACGCAGCGTTATCAGGGCAAACACAGCTGCTCCCAAATAAATAAAGCCCAGGATACAGTTCATCAGTCTGACACGCCGGCGCTTTCATGTGTCTCGCGTGATAAAGACGCCGCATAACCATGCTCCAGGAGCGTGCGAGAGAGAGAGAGGAAGAGACCAGCACTGACTAGAGAGAGAGAGAGAGAGAGAGAGAGAGAGAGAGAGAGAGAGAGACCCGCACTGACTGGAGAGAGAGTGAGTGAGTGAGTGAGTGAGTGAGTGAGTCAGTGAGTCAGTGAGTGAGTGAGTCAGTGAGTCAGTGAGTGACTTTACATAGCTGATAACCATCCGCTGTCGTCCAGTTGTGTGTGTCTGTCACTAGAATTCAAACGGTAATTCATAACCTATATTTGAGTCTGTAGAGCCGCTGTAATCCTAGAACGCCGAACTGTAGTATTGATAGAAACACACGTTCACTTCATCAGGAGCAACAACATGATGTTCAGCCAAAACCTGCCGTTTGGGAACGTGTGAGAAAACAACCCAGGAGAGAGAGACACACACACACACACACACACACACACACACACACACACACTCATACTCACACTCACTCACTCAATCTATCTCTCTCTCACACACAAACACACACGCACTTACAGATACACACATACTCACACTCATGCTCATACACATGCGCACACACACACACACACACACACACACACACACACACACTCACACTCACTTGCGCACACACACACACACACACACACACACTCACACTCACTTGGACACACACTCGCACACACATACACACACTCACTCAATAACTCTCTCTCTCACACACACACACACACACACACACACACACACACACACACACACACTCACTCACTTGCACACACACTCGCACACACATACACACACTCACTCAATAACTCTCTCTCACACACACACACACACTCACTCACTTGCACACACACTCGCACACACATACACACACACACACACACACACACACTCTCACTCACTAACTCACTCTCTCTCTCACTTACTCTCTCTCACACACACACACGCACACCCACTAACAGACACACACACACAGACACACACACTTTAACTTTAACAGATTAATTTAAAGCCAGAACAACATTTAATTACATTGTTTTATTGGAGAATTAGTTTTAAAATACGGAAGTCAAATCAGCAGTCATGTGACATGTGACAGTAGCTCAGACAGTGTGAGTCTTCAATCCCATATATTTAATGCTGTATTATCCGGTGTTTCTCTCTTTAGTTCCAGTTCTTTCATTGCTGTTTTTTTAACCCGAGAGTGTTTACATTGTCAACTTTCCTTTAAACGACCTTGACCGTCTGCTATATTAAATATGGAATATTGAGCTAATGTGATCAAAGAGGCTTAACTCTGACGAATGCTGTTTATGCCCCATGATAGCGTTTTATTTGGATTATATTATCCCATCAATCCTGAGGGCAGCGTCTCCAAATACTGGATCATTCGCACAACATTAAAAAGCTATTTGCGAGTGTGTGTCGCGGGATGCCGGGAGCGCGCTGGTAATATCCCGTGTCAGAGTGTGTTATCAGCGGGTCACATGGCGTGAGGATTAACTAACACACCTATCAGTGAGCAGCTCTAATTAAAGCCCCTCCCACTGATTCCTCACTGGAGCCCCCCGACAGGAAGCCGTAACCCACGGTTACTGTCACAGTTCTCACCGTAACCAATGGTTACCGTCACAGCTCTGGCCCCTGGCTGTGTGAACAGTGTGTGGATATGATTGGAGAACCAGACGAACCAAACAAACATTCGCTTCATTCGTGCATTTTTCTTCCTTTGTTTGCACTTAAAATAAACTTAAAATGTATTTTATTAAAACACAATACGTCTTATGACTTCATGCAAATGAAACTTGCATTAAATGTAACATCCGTAAATGTTTTGTTCTCTAGAGAATTTGTTCTCGTCGTTCCCCGTGATCCCGTTTAAGCGCGTCGTTCCCCGTGATCGATCCCGGTTAAATGCGTCGTTCCCTGTGATCCCAATTAATTGAGTCATTCCCCGTGATCCCGGTTAGTTGAGTCGTTCCCCGTGATCTCGGTTAAATGCGTCGTTCCCCGTGATCCCAATTAATTGAGTCATTCCCCGTGATCCCGGTTAGTTGAGTCGTTCCCCGTGATCTCGGTTAAATGCGTCGTTCCCCGTGATCCCGGTTAAATGAGTCGTTCCCCGTGATCCCGGTTAAATGCGTCGTTCCCCGTGATCCCGGTTAAATACGTCGTTCCCCGTGATCCCGGTTAAATGCGTCGTTCCCCGTGATCCCGGTTAAATGCGTCGTTCCCCGTGATCCCGGTTAAATGCGTCGTTCCCCGTGATCCCGGTTAAATGCGTCGTTCCCCGTGATCCCGGTTAAATGCGTCATTCCCCGTGATCCCGGTTAAATGAGTCATTCCCCGTGATCCTGGTTAAATGCGCGTTCCCCGTGATCCCGGTTAAATGCGTCGTTTCCCGTGATCCCGGTTAAATCGTCGTTCCCCGTGATCCCGGTTAAATGCGTCGTTCCCCGTGATCCCGGTTAAATGCGTCGTTCGCCGTGATCCCGGTTAAATGAGTCGTTCCCCATGATCCTGGTTAAATGCGCCATTCCCTGTGATCCCGATTTGTTCCCCGTGATCCCGGTTAAATGCGACGTTCCCCGTGATCCTGATTCGTTTCCCGTGATCCCGGTTAAATAAGTTGTTCCCCTTGATCCCGGTTAAATGCGTTGTTCCCCGTTATCCCGGTTAAATGCGTCGTTCCCCGTGATCCCGTTTAAATTAGTTGTTTCCCGTGATCCCGGTTAAATGCGTCGTTCCCCATGATCCCGGTTAAATGCGTCGTTCCCCGTGATCCCGGTTAAATGAGTCGTTCCCCGTGATCCCGGTTAATAGGTCGTTCCCCGTGATCCCAGTTAAATGAGTCGTTTCCCGTGATCCCCGTTAAATGCGTCATTCCCCGTGATCCCGATTCGTTCCTCTTGATCCAGGTTAAATGCGTCGCTCCCCGTGATCCCGGTTAAATGCGTCGTTCCCCGTGATCCTGATCCCGGTTAAACGCGTCGTTCCCCGTGATCCCGGTTAAATGCGCCGTTCGTGATCCCGGTTAAATGAGTCGTTCCCCGTGATCTCGGTTAAATGCGTTGTTCCCCGTGATCCCGGTTAAACGCATTGTTCCCCGTGATCCCGGTTAAACGCGTCGTTTCCCGCGATCCCGGTTAAACGCGTCGTTCCCCGTGATCCCGGTTAAACGCGTCGTTCCCCGTGATCCCGGTTAAACGCGTCGTTCCCCGTGATCCCGGTTAAACGCGTCGTTCCCCGTGATCCCGGTTAAACGCGGCGTTCCCCGTGATCCCGGTTAAATGCGTCGTTCCTCGTGATCCCGGTTAAACGTGGTTCCCCGTGATCCTGGTTAAATGCGTGTGATTCTGGGTTTGTGTGTCTCTGAATGGTTCAGTTTCCCGGCTCTGGGGAATTATGGCCGGCGGGAATGCTCTCGACATGAGTGTAATGAAACTCACACACACGCGGCGCTATTTCATCCCGCTCACCCTGTGTACCCGCGTATTAATTAAATATCCATTTATGGCGCTGTATCAATTTATGGCCCGAATCTGCTGTCGCGAACCAGACTCGCTACACCTGAAACAGGCTCTGACTCACATCATGTGTTTATGGGTCTCAGCGTGAGATGCTGTTTGCAGGATTGATGAGAGCAGAATGAAGCTAAAGGAGCGTGGAGTCGAAGCAGTGCATGCTGGGATTGATGAGAGCAGAATTAAACTAAAGGAGCGTGGAGTCGAAGCAGTGCATGCTGGGACGACCCGTTGAGAGCTGATTTGTTGCAGGGCACGTAGCTTGTAAATCGTCATCTGTCAGAGAGACTCGTGTTCCTGCACCGGGTTATAAAACTCAGACAGCACAGACACACACATCTTCTGCTGGTCCAGCTCAGCTCATAAATGGGTTTGAATGGGACTTTTTTGAATTTTAAAGGTAATGGCATTCTGGGAGGATTTTTTCACACCATATATATTATGTATGATCATATACATAATACAATAATTTATTTATTATTATTACGCAATTAACAATATTATTATAATAATATATTGTTGTTATTGTCAATAAAATATTATATATATATATGTGTGTATATATAGTATATATATATATTTATATATACAGTATTATTACACAATCAACAATTATTATTATTATTATTATTAATATTGTTTAAATATTTTATTCTTAGATTATTATATATATTATAATATATATTTTTATTTTTTATTTATTATAATTTTATTAATTTATTATTATTATAACTACACAATAAAAATAATAGTATTTCTATTAATAAAAAAATGTAATCAGTTTTTAATAACCATCAATAATAATAATAATTATATTTAAATATTTTATTTTATATAAATATGTATATAAATAATAAGATTTTTTTTTTTTAATAATTTTATATAGGCGTTTATATAAAAATATATAAAATGTTGTTGTAATGATGATTATTATTATTATTATTACTACCATTTAAATATTTTAATTCATATAAAAGTTTAAATATATAATATAAAATATGAATACTACAAAAAAGTTATAATTACCTAAATTCCAATTCAGTACATTCATCATACAATCATGTGCTGAGGGTTATCATCAAGCCCCACCCTCGACTTTTTGTCCTGTAATAATATCCTGTGTGTGATTGTGAACAGCAGCTTATACGGTGATACTGATGTTCTGATGATCATATGATCATACACATGACAGCGAGTGTTTTCACCCTTTTCTCTTGTTGAGGGCGAACATCTCGAGCCAATTATTTCTAATCTCTCTGAAGAGTCTGATTGTTTTAGCGATAATAACTGTATCCGTACGGAGAGGCTTTTATCAGCTGGTACTAATGAGGTGTCGTTACAGCCGGACCCCACACACACACACACACACACACACACACACACACACACACACACGCACAGAGTTCAGATAGTTGAAAGAGAGACGGACTCCTGCGCCAGAATCCACACTCATTTAAACCACTGCAGTGGTTTAAAAAAAAAACATCTCATTATTAGCGGCTCAAATCCAGCAAATCAAAGAGCAAAAGGAGCCGAACTTCTCTTTATTTATTCACTCTGTGTTTTTCCGAACACAGTGTCCGAAAGCTTGATCCACTTAGTGCCGCAGAGAGGAGACACCCACGGGAATCAGATCAGAGGAATGCTTGGAAGGTTAGAATGAGAGTTTCTCCTCTTCTGATGCTCCAGAGGTCAGAGGTCACTGTGTGACCCTTTTAGAGAATTACTTTCTTCACTTTACCAGGAGACGTCTGTAGGACAGAGTCTGTGTCGTCAGAACCTTTAGCTGAAACTCTTCAGAAGTTTGGGATCATTTAGATTTTAAGTGTTTCTGAAAGAGTCTCTTCTGCTTTCTTGATCAAAAATACTGTAAAAAAGTGAAATATTATTGCAGTTGAAGATGATGATGAAGATGATGTTGAAGATGAAGATGATGTTGAAGATGAAGATGATGTTGAAGATGATGAAGATGTTGAAGATGATGAAGATGTTGAAGATGATGAAGATGTTGAAGATGATGAAGATGTTGAAGATGATGAAGATGTTGAAGATGATGAAGATGTTGAAGATGATGATGTTTAAGATGATGATGGTGTTGAAGATGAAGATATTGATGATGATGATGATGTTGAAGATGAAGATATTGATGATGATATTGATGATGATGATGTTGAAGATGAAGATATTGATGATGATGATGATGATGTTGAAGATGAGGATATTGATGATGTTGAAGATATTGATGAAGATATTGATGATGATGATGTTGAAGATGAAGATATTGATGATGATGAAGATGATGATGAAGATGTTGATGATAATGATGTTGAAGATGATGAAGATATTGATGAAGATGATGATGAAGAGGATGAAGATATTGATAAAGATGATGATGATTATGATGAAGCTATTGATGAAGATGATGATGATGAAGATGTTTATGTGCTCCTGGACAGGGACACACACGTCTGGGAATGAAATCGCTGGAAAGAAAGAAATAAAGGAATAAAGGCCGGGACTGCAGGAGTTTGACTCACACACTAATTGCTCTAGATGAGATATTCATGCACAAAAGACTAAATTGCAGCTATTTTACTTGGTGAGTGTCAAAGGAACAGCCAAATACTAGAATTATGTTGTTTCTCAGGACATTTGCATCAGTCACTTTATCTTGCTGATTGTCTCTTATTGTTGGTGAGTGTGTGTAGAGCGTCTCGTAATGTTTGTAGTGATTAGCAGCGCATGCTCAAATAAGCTTCAGCCTTGAACGACATTCACCGTAATCCTCCAGTTCATTCCCATCATACTCACACGGTAAACAAGTGCACAGGCTACAGGTGAAGATGCTGACATAATCAGAGGAACACCTGTGTTTGAGAGGATGAAGAAGATAATGATGATGAAGATGATGATGATGATGAAGATAATAATGATGAAGATGATGATGATGAAGATGATGATGAATTTGGTGATGAAGATGATGATGATTAAGATAATAAGGATGAGGATGATGAAGATAATAATAATGATGATGATTATAATTAATAATTCAATATAATATAGTTAATTAATACAATTTATATTATATAATTAATAATTATGATCAGCATGTGATTTACTGATAAATAAGTATATTTTAATAATTATTTATAATATAATAATTAATAGTAATGTAATTTAGATAATAAAATGATAATGTAATGAATCAAGGTATAAAGTTGATATATAGATGAACTTATAGTTATAAATCACTATAATGTCCGCATTCTTGCAGGTTCTGCAAGACGAGGGAAACAGTTTGTTTAAACGCTGAACATCCTGAATAGATTTTATTATTAGTCAAACCAAAATTTATTTAGATACGTTCAACATTTCTCACATTATCACAGTTCATTCGCTATATATAGTAATAAAACATGAGCAGAACTCAGTTCTCAGATCAGTGGATATTTCACTGGTTTTGTCCGTCCTTCTGTTAGACTCTCACACATGAATTATGATGAATATCTGTCAGCTGTTAAATTTAACTACACAGTTGGATACTACCAGTTTAGCTCAAACTATTAAAAAAATAAGCAATTAATAATTTAACCTGAGAGAGATTGTCTTCACACACAGAGTTGCAGTCTGACACGTTTCCCGCCCCCTTTTGATTGACAGGATATAATCGGCCCTGATCATTGACTGTTTTTAAACAATCGGCCAATAGCTGATAGTGGACGTGTGCTTGTATCGGCAAACCTATCAAGCTCCCGCTGGCCTGATTCATGAGCTCCTGCATGGTCTCCTCTCAGTGTTGAAATGAACATTTAATTCTGTGCGCAGACGCTTCCGTCTCTGAGACGCCCACAACTCAGCATTCAGAGCCTCAAAGATCCCATTCCAGCCGGCCCACCCTCAATTCACTGAGTGCTTTACATGTGAAGGTTCATCAATAAACACGCCTGACCGCTCCGGTTACTGGACCGCTGAGAGACACACCATCCCTGATCCCTGTTCCCTGATTCCTGATTCCTGATCCCTGTTCCCTGATCCCTGATCCCTGATCCCTGTTCCCTGCTCCCTGATCCCTGATCCCTGCTCCCTGCTCCCTGCTCCCTGATCCCTGACCCCTGATCCCTGACCCCTGTTCCCTGTTCCCTGATCCCTGATCCCTGATCCCTGCTCCCTGTTCCCTGATCCCTGACCCCTGCTCCCTGCTCCCTGTTCCCTGATCCCTGCTCCCTGCTCCCTGATTCCTGATTCCTGATCCCTGTTCCCTGTTCCCTGATTCCTGATCCCTGTTCCCTGTTCCCTGTTCCCTGATCCCTGATCCCTGCTCCCTGATCCCTGACCCCTGATCCCTGATCCCTGACCCCTGCTCCCTGCTCCCTGATCCCTGTTCCCTGCTCCCTGCTCCCTGCTCCCTGTTCCCTGATCCCTGATTCCTGTTCCCTGATCCCTGATCCCAACTCGGGAAAATTGGAAAAGAGGAGCACAGCTAATTCCAAACAAACATGTTTATCAGCCCCACGCCTGGGGAACTGGGCTAGATTGTGTGTGTGTGCGTGTGTGTGTGTGCGTGTGCGTGTGTGTGTGTGTGTGTGTGTGGTGTTTGTGCGTGTGCATGGGTGTGTGTTTGTGTGTATGTGTGTTAATGATAACACAAGGTTACAGTAGTGTTTATTGCAGCAGTCGTTACATTAATAACTCAAAGCCATTGATTGTGTTTCTTCCACAAGAACACTTGTACGTTATTCACAATCTGAGGCCAGTGAGACGCATTGCATTATGGGTCGGGCAGGCCGTGTGTAAACTGGAGTCATTACTGACGCCTCCGTTAATGAAGATGGAGCTTGGCCACCGATCAGTGAATAAATCGAGACATCGATTCCCATGAATGAAGTTTAATTAAATCCCGGTGCGCTCAGATCCGTCCCTGTGTGTGTATGTGTTTCCAGCTTTACCTGGAAGAGACCAACATTTCACTCCGCTTAGAAGTTATTCGATTAATAGGTGGCTGATATCTGGCTTTATTAGCATTTAGTGTTGGAATAACATTCTGAAAACAAAATATATAAAATGCACAAAAAAAAGTTTTTCCCAGTGTAAATATTTAAACATTCGTAAGTCCAGCTCAGAGTGTCAGTGTGTGTCTGTAAGCATGTTGTGTTAGAGATGCACTGATCCGTGTGTAAGTGAAATCTCATTAGCGATTACAGCGGCTCATGAGGAAACCAGAGCAACCACACGATCAAGTGTGTGTGAGGCTGTACACCTCTTAAATCATGCATTCGCTTTAAATATTGACGTGAATGAGCATTATATGGCTGTAAACATGCAGTGCAACAACAGCGTCCATCGAGTGTGTTTCAGTGAAACCCGAGGATCTGATCCTGACGTCTATAATCTGAGTTTGATGGCTTGTACTGATGTCTCTATAATGGCCAGATCCTCTCTCTGAGATATTTGTTTTTTCTCCCCTGCATTGAACAGTAAAAACCATTTAACTTGTGTTTTATGCAGTTTCAAAGCTTTGCCCTTAATGGAAATGCACCAGTTGCTTTTAAAAGCCTTTTCCTCTTAATTGCTCTTGAGCGCCACATTGTTGAGGATAAAGAAACACATTTTCCTGCGAGTGAATTATAGATGGCACTAAAACAATCCCATTATAATATGCTTTCAAAATAGTTTGCAAATTGCAGCCGCCGCAGATCGCATTAAACATCAGCGCACGAGAATCGAATCGCCTAATGATGTTTCCTCTTAACGAAGCCAGCGGGGGCAAAGGTCACGAGCACTGTTCATCTCTGATCCCAGATCGAGCGTCTTCAATCGGGTCCTCTCCTGATCCGCACAGAAGAGTTCAGGTGCAGCAGATCATCCACATCATGAGGTCAGATCTACAGATTACCAGCTGATACATGGTACGACCACAGGGCTGTTGTGTAAGGGAGTATTACGTGTAAAACATGCACTCTAAATAAATATTGGGTTATTTCTTCTACCCTAATCCTGGGTTCAGCCTTTTGGGTACATTTTTGGGGTTATTTTTTCAGTGTTTGGCAGTTTTGTGTTACCCAGATCCTGGGTCAACGAGTGTCACGTCGGTCTTTTCGTGTGAAACGCCTTTTGCCTTGCATAAAATTTAATGAATTTATTCAAAAAATATACAGATTATATATGCTGAGCACTGATTGTTAATGGACGAGTCAGTCACAGTGTGAAAAGCAGGAATTATCATGCAAACCAGTGGTTGTGTGGAGTATTCTTTTTTTCTTTTTTTTTAAGTTTAGAGGATTTAAGTTAATCTGTAAACATTCATTCTTGTTAAAAAACAAAAAAACTAGTACTATTGTAAAAATGAACCAGTAAGCTGCGTCAAATCAACCCATCATGCTGGGTTAAATAAACAACCCTATTTGCTGAGTAAAATTAACCCAACATGTGTTCTGTCCTAAAGTGTTTGGGTTGTTTTTAACCCAGTGTTTTTTAGAGTGTGGTGAGTGTGTTAGAGAAACTGTCAGCAGACACACACACACACACACACACTACATGTCACGGGCAAATCCACACCAGATTGCTGCCGTTCCTCCACGGATGAAGAAAGAAGCGTTTAGTCAGTGTAATGAGTTACAGGAGCGACACACACGGCAGGTGCGTCACACACACACACACACACACACACACACACACACACACACACACACACACACTCCCCCACCCTCCCATTATTCGCCACGCGAGCGTAATTACCTTACACGCTTTCCTTCCACTCAACATCTCCTGAAGCTGACACCTGATATCTGCACCAGAGAGACCGGAGTGCATTACCGGAGCCGGGAAACCATAATGAAGCAGGAATGTGCGTTAACATGGTCAGATCTGATCCACAAACTCAATTTCACCTTGTAACTTTGTACAGTAGGCCAAACATAACAAGATCTGCCAGGCCATAATTCCCTGAGATCAATGCAGATGAAATGAGTGTATCGTTTCATCAGATACTCTGTGA
Organism: Meda fulgida; assembly: GCA_030578275.1. Taxonomy (NCBI): domain Eukaryota; kingdom Metazoa; phylum Chordata; class Actinopteri; order Cypriniformes; family Leuciscidae; genus Meda; species Meda fulgida. The sequence goes on from CM060639.1 coordinate 126,314, forward strand.
TATTCAGCAGAATCAGAGCAGGCGTTTATAGATATGAATATTGTTAATGGTGTGCGTTCTCAGCGATGACCTCGTGTTTTTACTCTCGTCACTCAAACGCGTCAGTCGCTGCTGGAAGGGACTAAATAAAACATATCAAAGCTGGCTTGAAGATGAACGTCTGTTTTTGAACAAAACATTTGCATATTTTTTGTTGAGTATCATATTTGATTCATCAGTCTCATATAATCTGATATAGTGAGAATTTGGAGGAAAAACACCTAAACTGAGAAAAATCTGCCGTTTGTTGCAGATTCTGATATTTATATGAAGTTCTGATTCTTGTAAATCAATGAGATCTTTATATCAGTATGGCAGATACTGACATAAAATGCATATAAATATCAATATCTGCCAATAATATGTCGTATTTAAAACCTGCTGAAAGTGTGTCAGAGGATTATGGGTAAATGTGTCTGACATCTGAAGCGCGTTTATGTGTACAGTCACATTTACACGAGTTCAATTCAATCCTTTTTGTTACTTAAAGTTTATAAAAATAAAACGTAATATTCTATAATCATATCTCAGTGATGTCACACATTGTCTTCATGTTCAAATCAACAGGCATCTCAACTTACACAAAAACAAACATATACTGGGCAATTCAAATTCAATGCCATTTTTATGTATATTTCTGCATTGTTTTATGCTTTTATGCATCTGGCAGACGCTTTGTTCCAAATCGACTTGCATTTAAGGTATAAATTCACTGCGAATCAAATCAATAACCGCAGCATCAAAAGTGCAGGTCCGTCTTTTACTCTGCACATCAACCAAAGAGAATCTAAATATTGTGCAAAAATGCATTCATTAACATTCCTTCCTACATGTTAACTTCTCATCTACAGTATTCTGATGTCACATGCAAATATCTCAACAACATATTTGCTGTAATACTCCCGTATAATAAAAGTGAAAACATAGATATTTGTGCTGGAAAAAATAAATAATAAATTGCTATCTAAACATTGTTAAAGTCCCCCTGTGGAGAAACTCCAGCGTTTAATGTTGTTTATGTGTCTATGTGGTGTTTTTAATATGCTTTAAGACACACATGTGTAAGTTCATAAGTCGACAGCATTGCTGAGTATTTTCTGCTTAAAACTGCAGTGAACCAAAGACAGTCTCAAAAACACTGAAATCGC
>CM060639.1:130000-140000 GCA_030578275.1 Meda fulgida
TTTGTTTCCAGAGGAAAATCGCGTCATCGTTCACCTTAAGTTAGGCAGATCAATAATATTGTTGAATATTAAATGTCCCTAACTAAGAAAGACAAAAGCCAAGGCAACAGTGCCAAGGAGGATTATAGAATGACGCTCATTTATACGACACTTTATTCATCAGGGTTAGGGTTACACACGTCATATGTCATTACGCTATTTCTACGTCATTATTTTTATGCCATTACGCTATTTCTACATCATTGGTCTATTTCTACATCATTATTTCTACGTTATTCCCTTATTTCTACATCATTACGCTACTTCTACTTCATTACGCTACTTCTACATCATTATTTTTGTCATTACGCTATTTCAATATCGTTACGCTATTTCTACGTCATTATTTCTACGTTATTACGCTATTTCTACGTCATTATTTCTACTTCATTATTTCTACGTTATTACGCTATTTCTACGTCATTACGCTATTATGCTATTTCTACGTCATTACGCTATTACGCTATTTCTACGTCATTATGCTATTTCTACGTCATTATTTCTACGTTATTACGCTATTTCTACGTCATTACGCTATTTCTACGTCATTATTTCTACGTTATTACGCTATTTCTACATCATTGCGCTATTTCTACATCATTGCGCTATTTCTACATCATTACGCTATTTCTACATTGCGCTATTTCTACATCATTACTCTATTTCTACGTCATTGCGCTATTTCTACATCATTACTCTATTTCTACGTCATTGCGCTATTTCTACATCATTATGCTATTTCTACGTCATTATTTTTACGCCATTATGCTATTTCTACATCCTTAGTTCTATGCCATTACGCTATTTCTACGTCATTATTTCTACATCATTACTCTATTTCTAATAAACCCCTTCAATCCGATGGAAATGTCATTGGGATCGAGCTCAATCGGATCGATTAAGGCGTTAACAGGAAGCTTTCAGTGCGCTAGAGCCGTCAGTGCCATTACTAGCAGATGATTTGGTTGCATGTAAAGTCGCCAGTGTTCATGTTTATACCTTGTAACCGTTGTAACTCCCTCTCCGCAGATTCTGCGTTCATGATGGCGAACGCCTCCGGAAGGTTCTCGGGACAGAAAGCTCAGCTCTACATGCCCCAGTTTAAGGAGAACGACACACACTGCGTCATATTCCAGTACTTCGTTGCGGGTCGAGAGGCGTCCAGCCCCGGCCAGCTCTACATCTACGTCCGGGAGAACAACAGTCCTCTGGGAGTCCCGGTGTGGAACTCCTCCGGGCCAGCCCTGCAGAAGTGGGTCCAGGTGGAGCTCGCCATCAGCACATTCTGGCCCAACTACTACCAGGTGAACACACGTTTACGACAAAAACACTAAGTCAGAAAAGCATGTTTGCAGTGATAAAGGGCTGCGTGAGAATGACCAAAATCATAATTGTCGATTATTCCCTTGAAATTGTAATTGCGATTTATTAATTGCGATTATCACAATTTACATTGAATGATGTTTTTAATAGCTCTATAGCAGCGGTTCTCAACCACACTTCCCCATAGTCATCAACACAAGCCCGACACACTTTTTTAGGAATTATATACAGTCAAACCAACATTTATTCAGACTCCTTCAACATTTCTCACATCATCAGTTTATTCGCTATAGTTTAGAAAATGGTAATGAAATATGACAAGAAATATAATATTTCACTGGTTTTGTCGGTCCTTCTGTTAGACTCTCACACATGAATTATGTTGAATATCTGTCAGCTGGTAAATTTAACTACACAATTAGATAATACCAGTTTAGCTCCACCAGTGACCAAGCAATGCTTCATGTTGTTCAGTCTGTGTGTAAAAAGAGCATTAGCAGTTACAGAAAAACACTGAAGAAAACATGATCAGCTCAAAGTGTCTGGATCATTTTTGGTCGCAAATTTTTACACATTTTACTGGTATGAAGAATTTTTGTGTATAATATAATATGTCACAGTTTACTTTATTTTGCTCTCCTCACTTACATAAATGAACTATAGTGTCCTGCACACACTAGTGAAAAAAATATCAAAAATGATATCTGGTGTCTGAATAGTTTTTGGTTTGACTGTATATATATAGAAGTACTGTCCCCCTTTACTTAACATACACATAAATTGTAGGAATATGACTAATACTGATAAATAAACAGTAGGCATATGAGGTATAGCTATTAAATATCAGTCCCAAAATATCAGTATACAAAAAAACACAAAGTGAAAGTAAAGGGTCATTTCAGGGTTATGGAAACAACAATGAATACACAGTACTAGCAAGAACTGTTAAAGAATCATGTAAACTGCACCTGATGAATAATGAACATCACACCCGCATGCAAAACTCATGATGTGCCAGTTACGAGATTTATTGCTATTTTACATTTATTTCCTGACCTACTAATTTACAACGTAACGATGTTTAATGCTCGCAGTTCCTGTTGTGCTGGTTCTCTAAAGTAGTCATGATTCGCCCTCTAAAAAAAATCAAAAACACACCAAAAAAATCAATACAAACAATGTAGGTGGACTTTTTTTTGTAATCGCAGATTTGAATGATTACGTAATCGCGGCATCCGTAATCGTGATCGCGATTATAAATTGGATTAATTGTGCAGCTCTATCTGAACCACAGTGAACGGCTGCTGCGCATCTCATTATTAATCCCGCTTCCTGTTGCTCTCGACACAAGCCTGCAGTGCTAAAAGAGCCACTGGGCCGAGAGTGAAACACCGCCATAGATCAACACACACCAGACTGGCTTTACTACTACTCTAAATTGATATAAAAAAGTTTAAATAAAATATATACGCTCAGACAATATTATGTACTGTATATATATTGTTTGTTACTGAATGAATTACTGATTTATTTATTAAATATGTTGTTTCTACATCACTATTTAATACAAATATTTAAGTATTTATGTTTACTTTTTAAGTAGACCTGTGTAGTTTCTGCATCACTATTTAATTTCATAACAAATAGCAGTTATTTTGCAGTCAGGTTTCTCAAACACTCTCAGCGCTCTGTTAGATGCTCAATAGGACGGCTTGAGTTCACACTGGGTCTTAGATTGAGACTTCAGATCGCACACTTCACTATCTTCTACTAATGGGAGCACAGCGTCGTTCAGAAGCTCATGGAGACACGTGTGAAGCATCTGAGAAACATCTGAGACACACGTGAGAAACATCTGAGAAACATCTGAGAAATATCTGAGAAACATGAGAAGCATCTGAGAAACATCTGAGACACATCTGAGAAACATCTGAGAAACATCTGAGACACAAGTGAGAAGTATCTGAGAAGCATCTGAGAAACATCTGAGACATGTGAGAAGTATCTGAGAAACATCTGAGACACATGTGAGAAGCATCTGAGAAACATCTGAGACACACGTGAGAAGCATCTGAGACACATGCGAGAAGCATCTGAGACACATGTGAGAAGCATCTGAGAAACATCTGAGACACACGTGAGAAACATCTGAGAAAAATCTGAGACACGTGAGAAGCATCTGAGAAACATCTGAGAAACATCTGAGACACACGTGAGAAGCATCTGAGACACATGTGAGAAACATCTGAGACACATGTGAGAAGCATCTGAGAAGCATCTGAGAAACACCTGAGAAACATCTGAGAAACATCTGAGGAGCACCTGAGAAACACCTGAGAAGCATCTGAGAAACACCTGAGAAACATCTGAGAAACACCTGAGAAACACCTGAGAAACACCTGAGAAGCATCTGAGAAACACCTTAGAAACACCTGAGAAACATCTGAGGAGCATCTGATAAACACCTAAGACACATGTGAGAAGCATCTGAGAAGCAGGAGAATCTGTCACGTGTGATTCCTCTTCCCATTGTGAGCACACTTCAGCTTGAGTTAGTGTTTCAGCCCGTTGCGTGTCGCTCTCCACATGAGCTAACAAATCCCCCCGATGCTCACACACGCTTCTCAGATCTGTGCTTCTCCCGCGAGAGACTGTTGGACGGCGGACGACAACAGCTTCCAGAAGTCCTGTGAGAAACACACCGCATCTGCTGATAAACACACGTTTCTTCTTCATCCGGCATAATTGATGAAAAATGCGTTTGTGACTTTTTAATACTTGCAGAGATTAACAATGCAATCTCCAATTCTTCAGCGCTGTGGCTAATTAGCGATGCCTGGCTAATCACAGGTTTGTGTAATTGCACTGTATCTTAAGAGTTTGTCAAGATGAAACCACCTGGTACACAGAAATTACTCTCATCTCTTATTTTGTAATGACAGGGTTTGTGTTTTTATCTCCTGTTGTGCTTTTCTTCTGGTTCACACGAGGGAACGCGCTGTCTCTAATTGCGTCTCGGTTTTAATTGATGTTACGATGTAGTTTGAGTGTGTGAATTGTCTCGGTTTGGTCCGCTGTGACATTTTACACTGGGTATTTTTAACGCACAGGTGAGCTGTAGGATTAATGCGTGACCTCTGACCTCTGCTTTGTTTCCGTGTGTTTAACGGCTCTGAATGAAGATGATTGACAAACTGACGCAACTCACACATAAATGCAGGAACAAAAGAGATCAGACCCGATAAACACTAGTCGTTTGGGTTACAATTATTAACATCACAAAACCCAGTGAAACAAACAAAAGTATCATGAGATTGATTATGTAGTTAGTTAGGATCAGTTTATTCAGAAAGTTTTCTATATTCATGATGAAGGTGGAAGTTTTTGTTCAGAATTCTACAGATCACAATCAAAGATGTCCTGGACTATTGTTGCGTTTGTGTATGAATGAGATTGTGTTGTTGTTGTTGTTATTGCATGTGTGTGATCTGTGCATTAGCTCTTAAAGAGACATCAGCCCATAATAAGAAATATAAGAATAAACTAATCTTGTTATCAGAGTTTACTGAAGACAAAAATAAACAATTTTCCCCTGTAGCATCACAAAACACAACGGAACAAACAAAAGTATCACATGAGATTGATTATATAGTTTGAGAATTGGATCAGTGTCTGAGTTTCTTGCCAATTTTATTCAGAAACTTTTCTATATTATTCATAATGAAAGTGGAAGTTTTGTTCGGTATTCTACAGATCACAATCATAAATATTCTGGGCGATTGTTTGCATTTGTTTAGTATTGAGATTATTTAGTTGTAGCATGTGTGATTGTATTTGATCAGTTTTTGAGTTTATACAGAAAATGTTCTATATTCATAATGAATGTGGACGTTTTGTTCAGTATTCTACAGTGTTTTGAAAATACTGTACCTGGGCTATTGTTGCGTTTGTGTATTAATGTGCGTTTGTGTATCAGTGGTTTACCCCGTTTAGAATCTCTCTTTGGTTTACACCATTTAGAATCTCTCTGTGATTTACCCCATTTAGAATCTCTCGGTGGTTTACCCCGATTAGAATCTTTTTACCCCGGTTAGAATCTATCGGTGGTTTACCCCGGTTAGAATCTCTCGGTGGTTTACCCCGGTTAGAATCTCTCGGTGGTTTACCCCGGTGAGAATCTCTCAGTGGTTTACCCCGTTTAGAATCTCTCTGTAATTTACCCCGTTTAGTGGTTTACCCCGTTTAGAATCTCTCGGTGGTTTACCCCGTTTAGTGGTTTACCCCGTTTAGAATCTCTCAGTGGTTTACCCCGGTTAGAATCTCTCAGTGGTTTACCCCGTTTAGAATCTCTCGGGGGTTTACCACATTTAGAATCTCTTTTCCCCCGATTAGAATCTCTCGGTGATTTACCCCGGTGAGAATCTCTCGGTAATTTCCCCCGTTTAGAATCTCTCGGTGGTTTACCCCGTTTAGAATCTCTCGGTAATTTCCCCCGTTTAGAATCTCTCTGTCCCGGTTAGAATCACTCTGTGGTTTACCCCGTTTAGAATCTCTCTGTGGTTTACCCCGTTTAGAATCGCTCGGTGGTTTACCCCGTTTAGAATCTCTCTGTCCCGGTTAGAATCTCTCTGTGGTTTGCCCCGGTTAGAATGTCTCTGTCCCGGTTAGAATCTCTCGGTGGTTTACCCCGGTTAGAATCTCTCGGTGGTTTACCCCGGTTAGAATCTCTCTGTGGTTTGCCCCGGTTAGAATGTCTCTGTCCCGGTTAGAATCTCTCTGTGGTTTACCCCGTTTAGAATCGCTCGGTGGTTTACCCCGTTTAGAATCTCTCTGTCCCGGTTAGAATCTCTCTGTGGTTTACCCCGGTTAGAATCTCTCTGTCCCGGTTATAATCTCTCTGTGGTTTACCCCGTTTAGAATCTCTCTACCCCGTTTAGAATCTCTCGGTGGTTTACCCCGTTTAGAATCTCTCGGTGGTTTACCCCGTTTAAAATCTCTCGGTGGTTTACCCCGGTTAGAATCTCTCGGTGGTTTACCCCGGTTAGAATCTCTCGGTGGTTTACCCCGGTGAGAATCTCTCTGTCCCGGTTATAATCTCTCTGTGGTTTACCCCGTTTAGAATCTCTCTACCCCGTTTAGAATCTCTCGGTGGTTTACCCCGGTTAGAATCTCTCGGTGGTTTACCCCGGTGAGAATCTCTGGTTGTTTTCACTGTAATTAGCGGCGGGGAAGCCAGCGCTCGTCTGCTAAACAACAGCAGGAGAATCGATCTGAAAACACGGTCACAGATGCTCTGAAAATTCATTTATTAGAGGTTCTGAAAAAATATTTAAAGTCCCCTTGTAGTTAATAATTTTATCCCTTAAAACTAATCTTTGATCACCAAAATGACATACTTAAAAAAAAAATCCTTGATTTTTTAATGTTTTAAAATATCTTGAATGTAACTCGACACTCTTGCCTCATTTAGTATGCGTGGTTCTATGAATATGCAAATGATTCCCGCCTCCACTCACTCACTCAGAGATCCACTGGTTGACGAGCACACGTTGATCTGATTGGTTACAAGGTCGTTTGTGACGTCAGAAACACCAGCGATTTCAGTGTTTTTGAGACTGTCTTTGGTTCACTGCAGTTTTAAGCAGAAAATACTCAGCAATGCTGTCGACTTATGAACTTACACATGTGTGTCTTAAAGCGTATTAACACCACATAGAGTGTCAAGTTTATTTCAAAAGGTGATTTACTCTATTTTGATCACTCATCAGTGTTTTATCCAACTTTTTATCCATAGAGCTGAATCACTTTTTTTAGGAATAAGATTATGTGAGTGTTTGAATCGAGGTTGTGTTGTTTTAATGATTAATCATGCAGCTGTAAAACTACAAATGACAAGAACTGAGAGAAACATTATGAGCACAAATGGATCTACATCCGTTTCCTGACAATCATTTTGATATTAAATAAAAACTTTAGGCACCTCATGAAATCCAAATGTGTGTTTTGTGTGTTTTAGTTCATGTCTGTAGTGTTTACTGTCTGCTAGTAGGTTTAAAACACAATTAGTATTCAGTAATTTACTGATCTGATGATGACGCTATTGCCTTCTGTAGAGACGCTTTACAGCTCGAACTGAATTCGTTTCATAATTAATGAATTTCACAACATCAACACTGTTGTTTTTCGGGTTATTACTGTGAAGCTGCTTTGAAACCATAAAAGCGCTGTAGATTTAAAAGAATGCAAAATAAAGTTATAGCACATTTACGATTTGCTGTAGTTTTCTGTTGAAACATGTTTACGGTGTTTATTCTGCTGACTTTAATCTCAACACTACAGCTGAACAGAGTAAAGGTGTAAGAGACACCACCACTGCATTCACTGTTTAGTGTTACACATTTCTGAAATGTTATGTTTGAATATGCAAATGAGGCATTACCTTAAATATGTATTCATTTGCATACACTCCCAGAACAGAAATCTGAACATCGGATGAAGCCAGGCTTCTGGTTTGATCCTAAAGGTTTTTACAGAGAGGGGTTTTAGATTTTGGACAGAAAATATAGTCAACAGACAGAATATAATTACATTTTCACCATGTTTTAGGAGTAAAATGTTGTATAAATCAGGCGAATGATTCAAAAACAAACCTTCAGAATATAGATATGAATAAAACTGTTAAGTTGTGTGTGTGTAAAGCTGCTGAAGTGGAGATTTCTCACTGTAACTCACCCGATTTAAAGATCTACAGACGCAAATAGTGTGTGTGAGTGTGTGTGTTCAATAAAACAAACACTTAAATGTGTGTTTCGGATGTTTTCTTTCCACTAGTCGCATGTTATGGAAGTAAAATAGAGCTTAAAACGGAGCAGTGCATGATGAACACTGAGTTTGCCTGTAGTGTGTGTGTGTGTGTGTGTGTGTGTGTAATGGTAATGAAGTGTGTGTCTGGGACTGACGCCCGTGTGTGTGTGTGTGTGTGTGTGCCCTGTCTGTAATGGTAATGAAGTGTGTGTCCGGGACTGACGCCTGTGTGTGTGTGTGTGTGTTTCTGCAGCTGGTGTTTGAGATGGTGACGTCTGGTGAACGAGGTCTGCTGGCCGTCAGAGGAATCTCCCGGCAGGGTCATCAGTGCAGTAAGTGTGTGTGATACCCACAATCCTCTGCTCTTCAGCTCATCGCTCACCAAAACATGTTACAGCCAATCACAGAGCTCAGAGAACATGCTAGGCGCTCACGTTTAGCTTGCTTTATCCCTCTCTTCAGCTGAGCTGTGCGGGGAGCTCACCGATTTTAGCTTTATTTCAGTTAACAAAAAAATATTTTTTAGTTAACTGTAACATCATTGAAAATAAACCCATATTGAATGCGTTTTTCACTCGCTTTTTGCTCTTTATTAGTAGCAGTTTTCATAAACAGGAGCTCAGAATAACAGAGATGCGCGATTTTGAGAATCATGATTTTTTTTGTTAAAAATACAGATTGAATTATTTAAACAAAATCAGTGTGAGTGAATGATTCAATGACTCGCTCATAAAGAATTCACTTGATTCATTACTGGTTAAATCAGTGTTTTTTATGAATCTGATAAAGACATTCTTTAACGGTCAGTTGTCGCCACCTACTGGTGTAACGATGTAATTGATACAATCGTTATTTGAAGCGCCAGGCTACTTTCAAAAGGTGATTTACTCTGTTTTGATTGAATGTTTTTAACTGGCTTTTCGCTCTGTTGTAAGTAGCAGTTTTCATAAACAGGAGCCGATGATGGCGGATATAAATTCGCACAGCATCACGTTTAATAATCGTCTGTGAATGCCTCATATTATGTGATTCATCAGCTGATAAAGGGTTTTGAATGATGTTTGACCTTCACTCTTTCCCTCCATTTCTCATCCCTCGTTCTCAAACTCCTGCTCACACATGAATCACATTATTTCTGGTCGAAAGTGTCATGAGATCATGAATCTTCTAGTATCAGCTCACGCTGGAACATGAAGGTGTTTTCTCCGTTCTGAAGCTCATTCTGGTGTATTTCTGTAAGCTTCCCGTCTGGAAAACGCTCTTTGCTGCCCTTGAACCGGAGCCGGGGAATGTGATCCTGTTATATCCTGATGGGAGTGTGTGCCGGTGCTTTTTTGATTGATTGACAGCCAGCCGTCTGAAAGGCGTCCACAAGTGATTCAGTGAGTCATTTGAGTTGATTCACTAATGTCTCTCTCTCTCTCTCTCTCTCTCTCTCTGTGTGTGTGTGTCAGTGAACACGCCTCACTTCCTGCACATTAAAGGTGTGGAGGTCAACGCCAGACAGACGGCCACGTTCCAGTGCACTATTAACGGGCAGCCCAAAGATCACGTCAACTACATGCTCTGGTTACAGGTGACGCCTCGCACACACTCGTTTGTAACTCCACATCTTAGTGGATGATAATTGAGTTTTGTTGGCAGATTCGTCCTCCGCCGTTTAACCCTCTGGTGCTCTTCACGTGTAAATACGTGTTTTTATTTCAATGAAATTAATGTACTATATTTTAGTTTGATAATGTTTTTTTATTTAATATTTTGTATTTTTAGGAGATTTGATGGTACTACATTATATTTACGCTGTATTTGTTATTCATTTATTCACTATTTGAGC
>CM060639.1:147500-150000 GCA_030578275.1 Meda fulgida
GCAGACGGATGGAGAGATGTTAGTGTAGTGGAGTGTGTCTCTGGTCACACACACACAAACACACACACACACACTGCCAGGATGATGGATGCTCCATTACCACAGCTGTAATTGGCATTCTCCACGCTTCAGATCGATACGCTGTTGTGCGGTTCCTGTACACAGATCTGAGCTCTCAATCTGAGGTGTGTGTGTGTGTGTGTTCATGTGTGCTAAAGCGACATGTTCTCCGGCAGAACAGGCTCATCAACTCACTCTCTTTCTCTGACTTTCTTCAGAGTGTTTTACATCTTCATTTTCTCAGTTTCACTTTATTTTGATGGTCCCTTTAACACATTCTGTTTACGATAAGGAACGTTGGGTTACGATAAGGAACGCTCAGAGTGTTCGTAGAGTATTAGTAGACTGGTAGGGTTAGAATAAGTTTAAATGTAGTTGTAAATTTTCTTATAGTCATTTGCATGTCTGTTGGGGGACCATCACAATAAAGAGTTACCGTTTTCTCTCTGTATATATTTAGGGGTTCGATCGTGTGGTTTGTAACTATTGTAATCATTAGGATTTTCAAAGATCAACATTATGCCCTAAAAGTGATCAGGCAGATCAAACCGAAAGTTCTTCATGCCTTAAAATATGTGTGTGTGTATGTGAATTTGTGTTTGTGAGTGTGTGTGTGTGTGTGTGTGTATGTGAGTGTGTGAGTGAGTGTGTGTGTGTCTGTATTTTAGTGTGTGTGTGTGTGTGTGTGAGTGAGTGAGTGTGTGTGTGTGTGTCTGTATTTTAGTGTGTGTGTGTGTGAGTGAGTGAGTGAGTGAGTGAGTGAGTGTGAGTGTGTGTGTGTGTGTGCGTGTGTCTGTATTTTAGTGTGTGAGTGTGTGTGTATGCGTGTGGGGTTTCGGGCATTTCTGGAACGGGATCACGGGTGAATTGGAGCAGGACCATAGGGGTGGTGACTAATGAAATTGGGCTCATCTAAAACAATGAAGGTCAGGAAATTAATTGGTTTAAGTCATTAGCTCAGAGGAATCACTCCGCCCCTCACAAGATTACACTCTAGATTGGGAGTGGTGGCTTTTCTGTGCGGTCCTTTAATTGTGCCCACTTAAGATTAAAGCCAGAGACGCGGGGCGGAATTAAACAGCTTCTCACTGATCTTACCATTTCATTAACAGAATTACTAAGCCTTCGAGTGCCATGAGGACCGCTTCAGTTCAGAGCATGAAGATCAGGACAATCTGACATGGCAATGCAAACCAGTAACACAAACCAACAATACAAACCAGCAACACAAACCAACAACACAAACCAGCAACACAAACCAACAATACAAACCAGCAACACAAACCAGCAACACAAACCAACAATACAAACCAGCAACACAAACCAACAACACAAACCAGCAACACAAACCAACAACACAAACCAGCGACGCAAACCAGCGACGCAAACCAGCGACACAAACCAGCGACACAAACCAGCGACACAAACCAGCGACACAAACCAGCGACACAAACCAGCGACACAAACCGCAATACAAACCAGCAATACAAACCAGCTATACAAACCAGCTATACAAACCAGCAATACAAACCAGCAAAACAAACCAGCAATACAAACCAGCAACACAAACCAGCAACACAAACCAGCAAAACAAACCAGCAATACAAACCAGCAAAACAAACCAGCAATGCAAACCAGCAACGCAAACCAGCAACGCAAACCAGCAACACAAACCAGCAACACAAACCAGCAACACAAACCAGCAACACAAACCAGCAACACAAACCAGCAACACAAACCAGCAACACAAACCAGCTATACAAACCAGCAACACAAACCAGCAACACAAACCAGCAACACAAACCAGCAATACAAACCAGCAAAACAAACCAGCAATACAAACCAGCAACACAAACCAGCAACACAAACCAGCAACACAAACCAGCAATACAAACCAGTGGTGTAGTCATTCAGTCTGTGATACGCCGTATACACACTTAAAAAAAGTGCGAGGATACGTAACAGCATCGTTTTGTAACACAACTTTCAAACTTTGCTTCATAAATTCACTGTCTGTGTTGCGAAGCTTTGGGGCGTCCATGACCCTCGACTGAATCTGACGTCACTTGAAACACACTTGTACAACAACACCATTGCTTTGCGGTCATTCTCGGCACAAGTTTGACATTTTTTCACTCACGTTTTCGCTCGTAACTTCGTGAAACATGCACAGATCGTGGAAAATGGCAAATCTTTATTTACAAAAATAATGATTTATTAAAACAAAAAAACATAATCCATAGCGTGAATCACGAGAATATTCCTCATGGAGGTACGACACAGACAGTTTCTTCTGGAAACAAACGTTGTTGCAGTATTTTCCTGTTATCTCTGTAAAGCTGCTTTGAAACACTCTGTACTGTAGAAAGCTCAGTTTCTCAGCATGAAAATGTTCAAATGTAATGATTTTTCTTTTTTTTTGAGTTTTCTACTCCAGTAA
>CM060639.1:160000-162500 GCA_030578275.1 Meda fulgida
GTAACCGCGTGGCAAGCGCGCTCGAGATGCTGGCGCGACCACAACATTGCCCAACATCAAATGGCAAATGTAATGTAAGCGGAACGAAACTGAGCTACTCGTTAAATGTGGTTGACGGACCGTTTATCAGTTCGGACCAATGCAGGTTGCTTTTGGAGCGAGCCGATCTGGATTAAGCAGCACTGTTACTACACAGCGACATCCAGTAAAGAAAGTGTTTGAATTCGTTACTGAATAATAACATCGCTGCGAGATCTGGTGAGGAGCATTCACATTTCTGCATTATTAACGGATCAAACAGCGCTGACGTGGAAACCAGGAAGAAACATTGTGCCATGAATGAACTATCCATGGTCCACAGATCAGCAACATCACCCTGGGGTTACTGTAGTAACTCACTGTAACCATGGAAGTGTGGCAGGAATAGTAGGCTTTTTTAATGCTTTTAAGTAACATTACGTCGGTTTTATTTGGACATTATGAATACAAATGCTGCCCTCAAATGTTAATCTGTGCTAAAATAAACCCTTGTTTATAACTACTACAATATTACATTTAATTTTGTCCAAGCAGCTGTTTTGTTTTATATGCTCCTAAGAAAAGTCAAGTATAGCTCCATCATTGCTCAAAGTAAAAAAAAAATGCATACTTTATGATGTTAGTTTTAATAAAAATATATATAAAAAAATTAAATCAAGGAAATTGACTAGCATTTCTTTTTTCTGTATTGAAAACGTACCGTACCGTACCGGACCGAACCGTGACACAAGTGTATCGTATCGAACCGAACCGTGAATTTTGTGAACCGTTACACCCCTAATATATATATATATATATAATTTTTTTTATTTTTAATTATTATTATTATTGTTATTTATTTTATTTATTTTTGGATAGTGTGCGGCATGAGGGCTTTGGTTACGGATTGCAGATATTCATGATCTGATATAGTGTGTGTGACACAAGAAGGGCGTTGCTCAGATCTCGGATCTCAGTGTTCTGGTCATGTGACTCGAGTGTGTGTCCGCACGCATCACTGACTGGAGGAATGTCACATGAGTGTTTCACTCTCTCACGTTCAGCTTTCATACAACGTGTTTGACATGCAACCGTTTCATTTCTTCAGCAGCGTTTTGATGTCCAGGTTTTCAGATGAAGTAGTTTCTGTGAGTTATGAGACGTCACTAATAAGTAATGCTGATGAAACCCAGTGTGATGTGTGTCAGAAGCTCCTGATGTTTCCGTGTGTTCAAGCGAAACGCCGCCAGGTTGAAGAACAGTTTCCGTCTCGAGCCTCGGCATGTTTATCAGCGAGCGTTAACCTTCCCGTCTCTCTCTTTAATCAACACTGGAGAGATTAAACTGCAGTTCCTCCACTGGCCACTAGAGGGCGACTGCAGAAGAGATTAAACTGCAGTTCCTCCTCTGGCCACTAGAGGCCACTGCAGAAGAGATTAAACTGCAGTTCCTCCACTGGCCACTAGAGGCTGCTGCAGAAGAGATTAAACTGCAGTTCCTCCTCTGGCCACTAGAGGCCGCTGCAGAAGAGATTAAACTGCAGTTCCTCCTCTGGCCACTAGAGGCCGGCTGCAGAAGAGATTAAACTGCAGTTCCTCCTCTGGCCACTAGAGGCCGCTGCATAAGAGATTAAACTGCAGTTCCTCCTCTGGCCACTAGAGGCCGGCTGCAGAAGAGATTAAACTGCAGTTCCTCCTCTGGCCACTAGAGGCCGGCTGCAGAAGAGATTAAACTGCAGTTCCTCCACTGGCCACTAGAGGCTGCTGCAGAAGAGATTAAACTGCAGTTCCTCCTCTGGCCACTAGAGGCCGGCTGCAGAAGAGATTAAACTGCAGTTCCTCCTCTGGCCACTAGAGGCCGCTGCATAAGAGATTAAACTGCAGTTCCTCCTCTGGCCACTAGAGGCCGGCTGCAGAAGAGATTAAACTGCAGTTCCTCCTCTGGCCACTAGAGGCCACTGCAGAAGAGATTAAACTGCAGTTCCTCCTCTGGCCACTAGAGGCCGGCTGCAGAAGAGATTAAACTGCAGTTCCTCCTCTGGCCACTAGAGGCCGGCTGCAGAAGAGATTAAACTGCAGTTCCTCCACTGGCCACTAGAGGCCGCTGCAGAAGAGATTAAACTGCAGTTCCTCCACTGGCCACTAGAGGCCGCTGCAGAAGAGATTAAACTGCAGTTCCTCCACTGGCCACTAGAGGCCGCTGCAGAAGAGATTAAACTGCAGTTCCTCCTCTGGCCACTATAGGACGCTGCAGAAGAGACTCAATCCCATAGACTCGCATGTTAAAATGCCCAACTTTACAGCAGAATAAACATGTTTATATTTTTATAACTCATCCGTTTAAATTATATTAAACCTTAAAGTTCTGCATAATTAAGGGCGTGGCCACTTGAGTGACAGGTGGATTGCCGCTGATGTCACTACTAGCCGTTTGTCTGCTAGCTAATTTTCGGTTATCCGGTGTGGTGAAGTGATAGGACCCA
>CM060639.1:172500-190000 GCA_030578275.1 Meda fulgida
TAATAATCAAAAATCATGTCAATTCAAATCAACTGAATTTGTAAAAAATCAACTGAACAAATGAATGAATTTTACTATAATAAGGCCTTATGAAATAGTGCCATTTTTTCTTCTGGATTTATGATTTTGTTAAAGTTAAAACTGAAAAAAATATGATTATTATTTTGAGAAGCACATTCTATTGTACAATAGTAATATATTTCTGTCATAATTTCTTCAAGCTAAACCAAACTTATGTGCGTGAGGAGCCGCGAGTGTGTGTCTCATGAAATGGTGGAACTGGAGATGAAGTTATATTAAGAGTTCATATGATAAACATTGACATCTTTTATAAAACTTATTTTTTTTATGATTGGTCTCCATCCTCAGACAAGATTCTGGTTTAATAATTACATTTTCTTGGTCTGTTGAATTAAATTTTTGATAAAGCCATAGAAGTGTTCATCAGAGATGAGGTCATTTGTGTCGCACTTCGTTCCATCATGAATGGCTTGTTCGTGTCGTTCGTGTTAAGTGTGTGTCATTTCACCGCACAATATTACGCCGGCGGTTCCTCGAGGAACGTTTGGAAACACAGGCTGTCGAGGCTGAAGCCAGTTTGAGGTTAAGGAGGGTTTGTGAAGCGCTTCACATAAAGGATCCTGCTCATGCTTGAAGGAGTTTCGAATTGAATACAAGAGAATATTGATTTAAAATAAGTCAGTGTCTCTTTAACGCTCTGGGGACAGATTGGGCGGTACCGCCCAAAATAGCATACTGTTACAAATGTGTAATTATCTTAAAAACTATTAATGATAGAGAGGTGCAGTATTTTTTGCCGTCTTCCTCAGATTCCGCTGAAAACAGTGATAACAAACTTACCCGGCTTGTATACACACTTTCTTGTTGCGCAATACCACTACGTCAAAGGCCAATGAAATCGATGTTATTTGGCAGATTCACGAGCAACAACCAATGGAAAAATTGCCGATGGAGGAATATTTTTCTTACCCAATCAGAGGAAGGTTACCATGACATATTCTAGCAAATCAGAGGACTCTGTAGCCTTGCAAGGGGTGGTACTATATACTATTACGCAAACAGCGTTGAGTGGCAGAGACGACGGAAAGCCAACGGACGAGTATAAACAAGGCTTTACGAAGCGAGAGCGCACAGAGATATGAGAGAGAGACAGAACAATTATTATATATATATACACACACATACAATTATAGCATTATTTATTGTTTTAGCACTTTTATGATGGCAAGCAGTAAACGATTTACGGTGGAACAAGCTCTGGAACAATTACTGGAGAGTGACAAGGAGAAAGGATTGTTTATTATATAATATAAGGATTGTTGGCGATTTGTAAATAAAATTAAATTTTTCATTGTTCTTTACACATTTTATTTAGCAATTACACATGTCTGTCAAACAATTCTTTGACAAATATATTTTTTGTTCAAAAACTGTACACTATTGTTGAGTGATGTATGATTTTCAGAAATAAATGCCAAAAATCGAATTTCCATTTTTGAAATTCTCTAGTTTATTGTACATTTTCACTCATACTTCCTTTACAAACATAATACATGCGTGCTTATGTTAGCTTAGGGTCTTCTGAATCCATAGATACCAAACACATAGTGTTCCATCTCCATTACATATAGTTTATAAGCCCAAATGTAAAAATAGAGAAAACGGACCAAAAAGAGCTTAGTCCCCAGAGGGTTAAATCAATATGTGTCAATCAGTGTGTTGTTTATTTCAGTCCCCGGCGCCGTCCCGCTGGAGTCCGTCCACGGAAACACGTTCGAGGAGAAGATCGGCCTGAAATGGAGAGAGCCTCTTCAGACCTTCGGGATCATCAAGCAATACGAGGTGCGTCTCGTCTCACTCTTCACGCGCTCTTCTCTGATTAATGCAGCTCAACTAATAACCCGTAGATCTGAGCAGCGAGCATGTTAACACAATCTGATCCCAGGAGTGTGCCTTCAGGTCAGTTGAGATTCGATTAAAACTAAAGAGCCACCGGACAGGAATCTCATCCGCATCTCAGATCTGAGGATCTCAGCGGATCCACTGCGCTCTATACTGCAAACCAGACATTATTCAGACATCAGCGCCTGATCACTGGTTGAGCTAAACTGGTATTGTCTAATTGTGTAGTTAAATTTAACAGCTGACAGATATTTATCATAATGGGTTTCAGTGCTTCGGGGTTTCAGTGCTTCAGGGTTTCAGTGTTTCAGTGCTTTGGGGTTTCAGTGCTTCAGGGTTTCAGTGTTTCAGGGTTTCAGTGCTTCAGTGTTTCAGGGTTTCAGTGCTTCAGGGTTTCAGTGCTTCATTGTTTCAGGGTTTCAGTGCTTCAGGGTTTCAGTGCTTCAGTGTTTCAGTGTTTCAGTGTTTCAGAGCTTCAGTGTTTCAATGCTTCAGTGCTTCAGTGTTTCAGTGCTTCAGTGTTTCAGTGCTTCAGTGCTTCAGTGTTTCAGTGTTTCAGTGCTTCAGTGTTTCAGTGCTTCAGTGCTTCAGGGTTTCAGTGCTTCAGGGTTTCAGTGCTTCAGTGTTTCAGGGTTTCAGTGTTTCAGTGTTTCAGTGTTTCAGTGTTTCAGTGCTTCAGTGTTTCATGGTTTCAGTGCTTCATGGTTTCAGTGCTTCAGTGCTTCAGTGCTTCAGGGTTTCAGTGCTTCCGGGTTTCAGTGCTTCAGTGTTTCAGTGCTTCAGTGTTTCAGTGCTTCAGTGTTTCAGGGTTTCAGTGTTTCAGTGTTTCAGGGTTTCAGTGCTTCAGTGTTTCAGGGTTTCAGTGTTTCAGTGTTTCAGTGTTTCAGTGCTTCAGTGTTTCAGTGCTTCAGTGCTTCAGTGCTTCAGTGTTTCAGTGCTTCAGTGTTTCAGGGTTTCAGTGCTTCAGTGTTTCAGTGCTTCAGTGTTTCAGTGCTTCAGTGTTTCAGGGTTTCAGTGCTTCAGTGCTTCAGGGTTTCAGTGCTTCAGGGTTTCAGTGCTTCAGTGTTTCAGTGCTTCAGTGCTTCAGTGCTTCAGTGCTTCAGTGTTTCAGTGCTTCAGTGCTTCAGGGTTTCAGTGCTTCAGTGCTTCAGTGCTTCAGTGCTTCAGTGTTTCAGTGTTTCAGTGTTTCAGTGTTTCAGTGTTTCAGTGTTTCAGGGTTTCAGTGTTTCAGTGTTTCAGTGTTTCAGTGTTTCAGGGTTTCAGTGTTTCAGTGTTTCAGTGTTTCAGTGCTTCAGTGTTTCAGTGTTTCAGTGCTTCAGTGTTTCAGTGCTTCAGTGCTTCAGTGTTTCAGTGCTTCAGTGTTTCAGTGTTTCAGTGCTTCAGTGTTTCAGTGCTTCAGTGTTTCAGTGCTTCAGGGTTTCAGTGCTTCAGTGTTTCAGTGCTTCAGTGTTTCAGTGCTTCAGGGTTTCAGTGCTTCAGTGTTTCAGTGCTTCAGTGCTTCAGTGCTTCAGTGCTTCAGTGTTTCAGTGCTTCAGTGTTTCAGTGCTTCAGTGTTTCAGTGTTTCAGTGCTTCAGTGTTTCAGTGCTTCAGTGCTTCAGTGTTTCAGTGCTTCAGTGTTTCAGTGTTTCAGTGCTTCAGTGTTTCAGTGCTTCAGTGTTTCAGTGCTTCAGTGCTTCAGTGTTTCAGTGCTTCAGTGTTTCAGTGTTTCAGTGCTTCAGTGTTTCAGTGCTTCAGTGTTTCAGTGCTTCAGTGTTTCAGTGCTTCAGTGTTTCAGTGTTTCAGTGCTTCAGTGTTTCAGTGCTTCAGGGTTTCAGTGTTTCAGGGTTTCAGTGTTTCAGTGCTTCAGTGCTTCAGTGTTTCAGGGTTTCAGTGCTTCAGTGTTTCAGTGTTTCAGTGTTTCACTGTTTCAGGGTTTCAGTGCTTCAGTGTTTCAGGGTTTCAGGGTTTCAGGGTTTCAGTGCTTCAGGGTTTCAGTGCTTCAGTGTTTCAGTGTTTCAGTGCTTCAGGGTTTCAGTGCTTCAGTGTTTCAGTGTTTCAGGGTTTCAGTGTTTCAGTGTTTCAGTGTTTCAGTGCTTCAGTGTTTCAGTGCTTCAGTGTTTCAGTGCTTCAGTGTTTCAGTGCTTCAGTGCTTCAGGGTTTCAGTGCTTCAGGGTTTCAGTGCTTCAGTGTTTCAGTGTTTCAGGGTTTCAGTGTTTCAGTGTTTCAGTGTTTCAGTGCTTCAGTGTTTCATGGTTTCAGTGCTTCATGGTTTCAGTGCTTCAGTGCTTCAGGGTTTCAGTGCTTCAGGGTTTCAGTGCTTCAGTGCTTCAGTGTTTCAGTGCTTCAGTGTTTCAGTGCTTCAGTGTTTCAGGGTTTCAGTGCTTCAGTGCTTCAGGGTTTCAGTGCTTCAGTGTTTCAGTGCTTCAGTATTTCAGTGTTTCAGTGTTTCAGTTTTTCAGTGTTTCAGTGTTTCAGTGTTTCAGTGTTTCAGTGTTTCAGTGCTTCAGTGTTTCAGTGCTTCAGTGTTTCAGTGCTTCAGTGTTTCAGTGTTTCAGTGCTTCAGTGTTTCAGTGCTTCAGTGTTTCAGTGCTTCAGTGTTTCAGTGCTTCAGTGTTTCAGTGCTTCAGGGTTTCAGTGCTTCAGGGTTTCAGTGTTTCAGGGTTTCAGTGTTTCAGTGCTTCAGTGCTTCAGTGTTTCAGGGTTTCAGTGCTTCAGTGTTTCAGTGTTTCAGTGTTTCACTGTTTCAGGGTTTCAGTGCTTCAGTGTTTCAGGGTTTCAGTGCTTCAGGGTTTCAGTGTTTCAGGGTTTCAGTGTTTCAGGGTTTCAGTGTTTCAGTGTTTCAGTGCTTCAGTGCTTCAGTGTTTCAGGGTTTCAGTGCTTCAGTGTTTCAGTGCTTCAGTGCTTCAGTGTTTCAGGGTTTCAGTGCTTCAGTGTTTCAGTGTTTCAGTGCTTCAGTGTTTCAGGGTTTCAGGGCTTCAGTGCTTCAGGGTTTCAGTGTTTCAGGGTTTCAGTGTTTCAGTGCTTCAGTGTTTCAGGGTTTCAGTGCTTCAGTGTTCCAGGGTTTCAGTGCTTCAGTGTTTCAGTGCTTCAGTGTTTCAGGGTTTCAGTGTTTCAGTGCTTCAGTGTTTCAGTGCTTCAGGGTTTCAGTGCTTCAGTGTTTCAGTGCTTCAGTGTTTCAGTGCTTCAGTGCTTCAGGGTTTCAGTGCTTCAGTGTTTCAGTGCTTCAGTGTTTCAGTGCTTCAGTGTTTCAGGGTTTCAGTGCTTCAGGGTTTCAGTGCTTCAGTGTTTCAGTGCTTCAGTGTTTCAGTGTTTCAGTGCTTCAGTGTTTCAGTGCTTCAGTGTTTCAGTGCTTCAGTGTTTCAGTGCTTCAGTGTTTCAGTGTTTCAGTGCTTCAGTGCTTCAGTGTTTCAGGGTTTCAGTGCTTCAGGGTTTCAGTGCTTCAGTGTTTCAGTGCTTCAGTGTTTAAGGGTTTCAGTGCTTCAGTGCTTCAGGGTTTCAGTGCTTCAGTGTTTCAGTGCTTCAGTGTTTCAGTGCTTCAGTGCTTCAGTGCTTCAGTGCTTCAGTGTTTCAGTGCTTCAGTGTTTCAGTGCTTCAGTGTTTCAGTGCTTCAGTGTTTCAGGGTTTCAGTGCTTCAGGGTTTCAGTGCTTCATTGTTTCAGGGTTTCAGTGCTTCAGGGTTTCAGTGCTTCAGTGTTTCAGTGTTTCAGTGTTTCAGAGCTTCAGTGTTTCAATGCTTCAGTGCTTCAGTGTTTCAGTGCTTCAGTGTTTCAGTGCTTCAGTGCTTCAGTGTTTCAGTGTTTCAGTGCTTCAGTGTTTCAGTGCTTCAGTGCTTCAGGGTTTCAGTGCTTCAGGGTTTCAGTGCTTCAGTGTTTCAGGGTTTCAGTGTTTCAGTGTTTCAGTGTTTCAGTGTTTCAGTGCTTCAGTGTTTCATGGTTTCAGTGCTTCATGGTTTCAGTGCTTCAGTGCTTCAGTGCTTCAGGGTTTCAGTGCTTCCGGGTTTCAGTGCTTCAGTGTTTCAGTGCTTCAGTGTTTCAGTGCTTCAGTGTTTCAGGGTTTCAGTGTTTCAGGGTTTCAGTGCTTCAGTGTTTCAGGGTTTCAGTGTTTCAGTGTTTCAGTGTTTCAGTGCTTCAGTGTTTCAGTGCTTCAGTGCTTCAGTGCTTCAGTGTTTCAGTGCTTCAGTGTTTCAGGGTTTCAGTGCTTCAGTGTTTCAGTGCTTCAGTGTTTCAGTGCTTCAGTGTTTCAGGGTTTCAGTGCTTCAGTGCTTCAGGGTTTCAGTGCTTCAGGGTTTCAGTGCTTCAGTGTTTCAGTGCTTCAGTGCTTCAGTGCTTCAGTGCTTCAGTGTTTCAGTGCTTCAGTGCTTCAGGGTTTCAGTGCTTCAGTGCTTCAGTGCTTCAGTGTTTCAGTGTTTCAGTGTTTCAGTTTTTCAGTGTTTCAGTGTTTCAGTGTTTCAGGGTTTCAGTGTTTCAGGGTTTCAGTGTTTCAGAGTTTCAGTGTTTCAGTGCTTCAGTGTTTCAGTGTTTCAGTGCTTCAGTGTTTCAGTGCTTCAGTGCTTCAGTGTTTCAGTGCTTCAGTGTTTCAGTGTTTCAGTGCTTCAGTGTTTCAGTGCTTCAGTGTTTCAGTGCTTCAGGGTTTCAGTGCTTCAGTGTTTCAGTGCTTCAGTGTTTCAGTGCTTCAGGGTTTCAGTGCTTCAGTGTTTCAGTGCTTCAGTGCTTCAGTGCTTCAGTGCTTCAGTGTTTCAGTGCTTCAGTGTTTCAGTGCTTCAGTGTTTCAGTGTTTCAGTGCTTCAGTGTTTCAGTGCTTCAGTGCTTCAGTGTTTCAGTGCTTCAGTGTTTCAGTGTTTCAGTGCTTCAGTGTTTCAGTGCTTCAGTGTTTCAGTGCTTCAGTGCTTCAGTGTTTCAGTGCTTCAGTGTTTCAGTGTTTCAGTGCTTCAGTGTTTCAGTGCTTCAGTGTTTCAGTGCTTCAGTGTTTCAGTGTTTCAGTGCTTCAGTGTTTCAGTGCTTCAGGGTTTCAGTGTTTCAGGGTTTCAGTGTTTCAGTGCTTCAGTGCTTCAGTGTTTCAGGGTTTCAGTGCTTCAGTGTTTCAGTGTTTCAGTGTTTCACTGTTTCAGGGTTTCAGTGCTTCAGTGTTTCAGGGTTTCAGGGTTTCAGGGTTTCAGTGCTTCAGGGTTTCAGTGCTTCAGTGTTTCAGTGTTTCAGTGCTTCAGGGTTTCAGTGCTTCAGTGTTTCAGTGTTTCAGGGTTTCAGTGTTTCAGTGTTTCAGTGTTTCAGTGCTTCAGTGTTTCAGTGCTTCAGTGTTTCAGTGCTTCAGTGTTTCAGTGCTTCAGTGCTTCAGGGTTTCAGTGCTTCAGGGTTTCAGTGCTTCAGTGTTTCAGTGTTTCAGGGTTTCAGTGTTTCAGTGTTTCAGTGTTTCAGTGCTTCAGTGTTTCATGGTTTCAGTGCTTCATGGTTTCAGTGCTTCAGTGCTTCAGGGTTTCAGTGCTTCAGGGTTTCAGTGCTTCAGTGCTTCAGTGTTTCAGTGCTTCAGTGTTTCAGTGCTTCAGTGTTTCAGGGTTTCAGTGCTTCAGTGCTTCAGGGTTTCAGTGCTTCAGTGTTTCAGTGCTTCAGTATTTCAGTGTTTCAGTGTTTCAGTTTTTCAGTGTTTCAGTGTTTCAGTGTTTCAGTGTTTCAGTGTTTCAGTGCTTCAGTGTTTCAGTGCTTCAGTGTTTCAGTGCTTCAGTGTTTCAGTGTTTCAGTGCTTCAGTGTTTCAGTGCTTCAGTGTTTCAGTGCTTCAGTGTTTCAGTGCTTCAGTGTTTCAGTGCTTCAGGGTTTCAGTGCTTCAGGGTTTCAGTGTTTCAGGGTTTCAGTGTTTCAGTGCTTCAGTGCTTCAGTGTTTCAGGGTTTCAGTGCTTCAGTGTTTCAGTGTTTCAGTGTTTCACTGTTTCAGGGTTTCAGTGCTTCAGTGTTTCAGGGTTTCAGTGCTTCAGGGTTTCAGTGTTTCAGGGTTTCAGTGTTTCAGGGTTTCAGTGTTTCAGTGTTTCAGTGCTTCAGTGCTTCAGTGTTTCAGGGTTTCAGTGCTTCAGTGTTTCAGTGCTTCAGTGCTTCAGTGTTTCAGGGTTTCAGTGCTTCAGTGTTTCAGTGTTTCAGTGCTTCAGTGTTTCAGGGTTTCAGGGCTTCAGTGCTTCAGGGTTTCAGTGTTTCAGGGTTTCAGTGTTTCAGTGCTTCAGTGTTTCAGGGTTTCAGTGCTTCAGTGTTCCAGGGTTTCAGTGCTTCAGTGTTTCAGTGCTTCAGTGTTTCAGGGTTTCAGTGTTTCAGTGCTTCAGTGTTTCAGTGCTTCAGGGTTTCAGTGCTTCAGTGTTTCAGTGCTTCAGTGTTTCAGTGCTTCAGTGCTTCAGGGTTTCAGTGCTTCAGTGTTTCAGTGCTTCAGTGTTTCAGTGCTTCAGTGTTTCAGGGTTTCAGTGCTTCAGGGTTTCAGTGCTTCAGTGTTTCAGTGCTTCAGTGTTTCAGTGTTTCAGTGCTTCAGTGTTTCAGTGCTTCAGTGTTTCAGTGCTTCAGTGTTTCAGTGCTTCAGTGTTTCAGTGTTTCAGTGCTTCAGTGCTTCAGTGTTTCAGGGTTTCAGTGCTTCAGGGTTTCAGTGCTTCAGTGTTTCAGTGCTTCAGTGTTTAAGGGTTTCAGTGCTTCAGTGCTTCAGGGTTTCAGTGCTTCAGTGTTTCAGTGCTTCAGTGTTTCAGTGCTTCAGTGCTTCAGTGCTTCAGTGCTTCAGTGTTTCAGTGCTTCAGTGTTTCAGTGATTCAGTGTTTCAGTGCTTCAGTGTTTCAGGGTTTCAGTGCTTCAGTGTTTCAGTGCTTCAGTGTTTCAGTGTTTCAGTGCTTCAGGGTTTCAGTGCTTCAGGGTTTCAGTGCTTCAGTGTTTCAGTGCTTCAGTGTTTCAGTGCTTCAGTGTTTCAGGGTTTCAGTGCTTCAGTGCTTCAGTGTTTCAGTGCTTCAGTGTTTCAGTGCTTCAGTGTTTCAGTGTTTCAGGGTTTCAGTGTTTCAGTGCTTCAGTGTTTCAGGGTTTCAGTGTTTCAGTGCTTCAGTGCTTCAGGGTTTCAGTGCTTCAGGGTTTCAGTGCTTCAGTGTTTCAGGGTTTCAGGGTTTCAGTGTTTCAGTGCTTCAGTGTTTCAGTGTTTCAGGGTTTCAGTGCTTCAGTGTTTCAGGGTTTCAGGGTTTCAGTGTTTCACTGTTTCAGGGTTTCAGTGCTTCAGTGCTTCAGTGTTTCAGGGTTTCAGTGTTTCAGTGCTTCAGTTTTTCAGTGTTTCTGTGAAAGACTCCTGGATTTGTAGGGCACTGGAATAACAAACAATCACATACCGGAGCGATGGACTCACGGGAATGTGGGAAATCACAGGCGAGAGGAAACATGTTTCCTTTACGGGAAACTACATGATTCATGATCCTGCTGCTATTGTGAAGATAGTCTGAGTCACAACCTGATAAAGGCTCATTAAATGCGGCAAATCATGTAAAAATGTATCATCTTTGATCGGAAAAATGTAACAGCATTTGATCATTTACTTAATCTTTTAACTGAGGAGATCAAACTATATTTAAAGTCCCTGTAGTCAATCATTGTATCCCTTAAAACTCATCTTTGATCTCAAAAATGACATATTTAAGCGTTTTTTCCTTGAAAACACCCTTGCCTAATTTAGTATTCGCGGTTCTATGAATATGCAAATGAGCCCGCCTCCTCTGACTCACTCAGCTCTAAATGTCAGTCAGGAACCATACACTTTGAAGGATGTTCAGTTTTCCAGTTGGATTGACAAATTTATTGTTTAAAATCTTTTATTTGAACCCATGAGAATACCGATCCTGTTGTAAATAATAGAGAAAAATCCCTTTTTAAAACTTGCTTAGCAGATTTTGAGTCCTATAGGGAAAAAGTTTTCATATTTAATCATCTATTCTAAATTGAAGAACTTGTTCCTAAATTTGAAGCGTCCAGCTGAATATCTTCTATATCTGTAGGTTTTATACAGCAAAAGAGGGTTTTCACACCATAAAGAACCATTTCCGGTTCCCCAAACAACCTTTCAGTGATTAGTTCATAATAGAACCTTTTTATTTTAGTGTGGAGAACATATTAATAATCTAAAGCACCTTTTATAGCTATAGCTATAAAGACCTTTGTATGTATTATAATACAGAAGTGAAATAGGTTGCATTATTTTACCATAAAGATGAATCTCGCCCATAAAATATATGGCTCATATTTGATTGCAAAATTCAAATTATGTTGTGCATAAAAAAAAGGAAAGATTAGCATTTAATGCAAAAAAAAGCAAATAAAAAAGGTCATGAAAATAATGTCACAATACAAAGCATCGTAATGCTCCAAAAAACATTTTTTAAAATATAACTTCCTAATATTTATTTTGAAGCAAACTGCGAGAATTTCTCTGTGAGATGTCAGTGTGTGTGTGTGTATTATTGCAGCACACGGTGTGTTTGTGTGCGACGGGACGTTGTGTCTCGGTTTTGTGATAGTTTCAGAAGCGTGTGACTCATTCTGTGCCGAGGAACTCTGAACAATGCGCCGCTCAAAAGACTCATTGTTGCAGAACTTCATTTGTGGAACTCGAGCAATTAGGCTGTCACGTTCAAGTAATGAAATTACACTGTGTCATCGCTGGGCTTTGAGGACGCCAGGCTTCGAGCCGGGGGGAACGGGCCGAACCGAAGCGCTCTGCCTCATTAGAGTCTTCAGGACACGCGTGTGTGTGTCGCCCCATGCCGTGACGGAGGTGTGTGTTCTGTCACACTCATCAGTGTCGCCCCAGAGCATTCTGGGTAAAAGTGCTTTGCTCAGAAACACAGTAATGATGAGCAGGACTGGGATCACTGTCAAGTGAAGAAAATTTTATTTCACAAGTGCCCCTATTATGTATTTTCTGGATATTATCTTTCATGCAGTGTGTAGTAAAATGGTTTCTGAATGTAAAGATTTAAATGTCAAAGTGCACGTTTAAAGAGAATCGACTCTGAACTGAAACGAGTCGTCAGTAATTCAGTCTCACTTCCTGTTACAATATAACTAATAAGCATAATGCCCGGCTCTGGTCTTGATTGGCTGATCAGCGTCTCTTAGCTCCGCCCTCAAACACTAGTGTATCTGAGACTGAAGAGTTTGGCTCGTGTTGTTCGTGTCGAGAAGACGCTGTTTTTCTGAGATTGATACGGTAAAACCCACGCCATCGTTACTGTTCGTATCACTGTGATCAAGAGCTGAGATTCAGATATGATAATGAGCGTTTGCTTTCTGACCAATCACAGCAGAGCAGCTGTCAGAGAGGCGGGGCTTAGAGCGCCTGAATCTTCAAACGAAGCGTTTCAGACACTGAGAGAAAAGAGCTGATGCTGCAGTGCAGATTATGAGCACATTACAGTGTTTCTGAGCTTGTGTGAATGTGCATCTGTTGTAGGAGACTCAGAAACAACATCAGGAGCCTTTAAACAGCAGAATAGGGCATTTAAAACAGCAGAATAGGGCATTTAAAACAGCAGAATGGGGCACTCCCTGTCTCAACCAATAGTGTGCGTTTGGGGCGGGGCTATCTGTTTGGCCAACCAATGGTAGGCGAGTGTTAGAAACTTGTTTGAAAGGACCGTTCAGAACCCTTCACCTGTGAACATGGTCAGCTCTGGACTTTTACAGCGCAGCTCTTGCATCATGCATTATGATTTTTGAGTGAATAAAGATGCATGCATAATTCATCATTCCCGCTGCACATGATTCACAGTTTGTGCATGTGTTGTTTATCAGGAATATTCCCTGTGATGTCTGATATGCCGAGGAGGCTTCGCTGTGGGATCAGGCCTGGTTCTCATCGAGCTCGTGCACTCACAGCGAACACACACCTGGTATCGCGGATCCTCTGTGGCCTGAGATTGGCATCTGGATGGAGAGGCATTAGCGGCCGCCCATTAGCAACTGAATGATTTATTCAAATGAAGCCCCTCAGCTACTTTTCATTAAGCTATATTAGAAGCGCAGGGGGTCTCGTCTGCACAAGAGAATGAACGAGAACAAAAGTGAAGCTCCCCGTCTGCTCTCCTCCATCATAATGAAAGATTATAGTCAGAAGCGCTCCCTGCATCGTCCGGGCGCGTTATTAAACCGGCTCGGAGTCTCGTGCTGCTGCTTTAGACAACGCTTGATTTCTGCACAACAGCCTTTCCAGAACCAACGGCTCAGACCGCAGAGATTTACTAGAATTACATTTTAAGTGATATTTCAATTATTTAACAACACATTTATATGTTCATGGTTCTCTGATGATGGTTGATGGCCACATGACATAATAATAATAATAATTCATTACATTTATATAGCGCTTTTCTCGGCACTCAAAGCGCTCAATGCAATGCAAAGAGATGCAAGTAAACATCAAATATTCCAAGTAAAAGTGTTTTATTCTGAATTTGTAGCTGGACTTTAAAGTCGACTCAATCTCACTCCACATTGCATTCACTAGGAACCAAATGGAATAATAATATTTCTTATTATTTATGTATTTATTTTATTTATGGTTTAAATGTTTTATTGTTATTATTAATTCATGTATAAATATATATATATTTAAATGTGTATTATTACTACTACTAATAATAATAATAATTGTAACAATAAAAAAATGAATACAGGAAATATTATTATTAATTATTAATAATAATAATAAAAAATAAAATGATATTAATAATTGAATTTCACACTGCAAGTTACAAAACTAAAATGTATGTCTTAAACAATTCTGTTTTAAACCCTCAAATTTTAATATTTCAAATATTTTATTGTGCTGGAAAACTGATGAAATTCTATAATCCTGTCCACAAAAATGTTGAAAATACTGAAATGTTCACATCACCGATGAAGCGTTCACAATAAGACATGAAGAAACGAAGAAAGAAAGAGAGTCAGTTTTGATTTTAAATATTGGTAATAACACCCAGCGGGACTGTGGGCCAATGGGACGCACTCTGGGCGGAGCTTCTGTTGTGTCACCTGACCCTTTAACACTGTTGTGTTTGTGTCGTCAGGTCTTCTACAAGGCCGTCAGCTCCTTCGACCCCGAGTTCATCTTGACCAATCAGAGCGGGAAGGTTCTGAAGTCCAGCAACGAGACGTCACACGTGTTCCTGGGTCTGTATCCCGGATCCACATACTCCTTCACCATCAGAGCCAGCACTGTTAAAGGATACGGGCCGCCCGTCATCACGCAGTTCACCACCAAGATCTCACGTAAGAGCCAGCGTGTGCGTGCGTGTGTGCGTGTGTGTGTGTGTGTGTGCTCATATGTCACCTTTCACTCATAAACAGCTCCGCGTATGCCGGGATATGATCAGGAGACTCCGCTGAACCAGAGCGACAGCACAGTGACGGTTCTGCTGAAACCGGCCCGGAGTCGAGGAGCGCCCGTCAGGTGCAGTATTATTATACATATATTTATTGCCATTTGCTTGCACATTAAAAACTATTAAATAAAACAAACAAATGAATGAATATATATATATATATATATTAAATAGAAAAACAGAAAAAAAAATAGAAAAACATTACAACAAATAATATATCACAAGCAGCTTCTCTACAAGCTGGGAAAGATAATACTAATATACAGAAACTGCACAGTGTCACACACACACACACACACACACACACACACACACACACACACACACACACACACACATCATCATGGTAACACAGGTTGTTTTAAAACCCTGAGGTTTTAAAAATGCAATAAACATTAATTTAACAACATTAAATGTAACATAAAACCCTAATGTACGTAACTGATTAGAAAAAACTAAGAAAAACTATTAAGAAACAGTTATTTCAACAAAAATACATCAAATGTGAAGCGTCACGCCGGGAATTGTGGGAATATCAATTTACGCTTTTCACTGTAAATTATACAATGACTTGTTCTTTTTCACATCCAAAAACTGCATTTTTTTAGGTTACACTTTATTTCGATAGTCCACTTTAGACATTCTACTAACTATAAGTAACTTTTCGACTGCATGTCATCTAGCTCTCATTAGAGTGTCAGTCTGTCTGTTTCAGATCCTCATATCTGAGGGATCTCTGAAGGATCATGTGACACTGAAGACTGGAGTAATGATGCTGAAACTCAGCTTTGATCACAGGAATAAATTACACTTTACTAGATATTCACATAGAAAATTGTAATTTTCATAATATTTAACAATATTACTGTTATTTTAATTTTAATTTAATCAAATAAACACAGCCTTTTTGAGCAGAAGAGACTTCCCAAAACCTTTGACTGGTCGTGTAAAAGCGTGAGAATCTCAGACTCAGATTGTGGTCAGAAGGCGATGTTATTAGTTCATATTAATAGTTGATAGCTGGAGTCTCACGGTCAGTCTGAGAGCGGCGAGTGACTCTCAGGGATATCTGCACTTGTGATGATAATGATCCATAATTCAGCAGATGGCTCTGGTCACGGGAGATGATCTGAGGGAAGATAAAAGCATCTGCAGAATGAATGAATGTAAATGTGAGTGTTATTGAAAACACTCAGCGCTACATATAGATGAAGTGAAACCGGACCTGCACTCTGTGTGTTCTCAGACATGAATCTAATGGCTCAGGAACGCTGGAGATCTGCTTCATCTGTTCCTGCAGGTTTTAAAAGCTCCATTAGGACTCAGAGAACATTGCAGGAGTCGGAACGCCATGTGGACTTTAAACTAAGTTTAGAAAGGCCTTCAGTAGAGAGAGGGAAAGTGTAATGATTTTAAAGATCACGTATAATAATCATCTCCATCTCTTCAGTGTGTGCTGTTGCTGTGTGGTCATGAAGAAGCTGTGACCGATATACTGATATAGAAGTTCTTCTCTATATCAGTGTTTCTGAACGCCTCCATTGTATCTTGAGTTTCTTCCGGGAACACGTCACAATATTCCTCATTATAATTATTCATACGCAGAATAACGGGGCGGGGCCTGGTTGAGTTAGTTAGTAGTGTGTTAAACTGGCGGTTATGTTAAGGGGCGGGACATTTCCCAAACACACTCGAAGCGCTCGACCAATCACAGCACACTGCTCCAGCCGACCAATCAGAGCACAGTGTGCTTTCAGGAGGAGGGGCTTCAGAGGGAAGTTTGTTGTTTATTCACACACAAGCAACAGTAGATGCAGTGTATGTGTTGTAGCATTATAAGCTCCTTGCACAATACGACCTCACGTTATGTTAATCATGTTTACACACTGACTCGAAACTTTCGTCCGTCATTAAAACATTTGGATCAGGTTCGATTTTCTGCGTTCTCGAGAATTTACGCACAGGCCTTTACTCTAAACATCAGAAGTGATCACGGTCTGCTCACTCTCTCAGTCCTGGTGTAATCAAGATTAATCAGTCACATGATCACTGATTAACGTCATTAACGAGCGTGTCAGTGAGTCTCAGAGGTTTACAAGAAGCTTGTCTTTATTTCAGCTGAAAAACTTATGGACTGATGAAAGAATGATGGGAAGCTTCTGCATTTCAGCATCAATAAATAAATAAACCACACGGGTGTTTTTGCACTTTTGGCTTTATGATAAAACATTCAGGATCTATTGTTGTCTGAGGGCATTTTAATGGAGGTAGACAGACTGTGTGTGTGTGCGTGTGTGTGTGTGTGTGTGATTCAGAGCCACGTCCACAGGTGATGACAGGTGATAAAAGCATTGCGCATCATAGTGTGTGTAGTGTAGTGTAGTGTGTGTAGTGTAGTGTGTGTAGTATGTGTGTAGTGTAGTGAATAACTGGCTATGATGCTGAGATCTGCGGTTATGATGCTGAGATCTGTGGTTATGATGCTGAGATCTGCGGTTATGATGCTGAGATCTGTGGTTATGATGCTGAGATCTGTGGTTATGATGCTGAGATCTGTGGATCTGTGGTTATGATGCTGAGATCTGTGGTTATGATGCTGAGATCTGTGGATCTGTGGTTATGATGCTGAGATCTAGATCTGCGGTTATGATGCTGAGATCTGTGGTTATGATGCTGAGATCTGTGGATCTGTGGTTATGATGCTGAGATCTGTGGATCTGTGGTTATGATGCTGAGATCTGTGGTTATGTTGCTGAGATCTGTGGTTATGTTGCTGAGATCTGTGGTTATGTTGCTGAGATCTGTGGTTATGATGCTGAGATCTGTGGTTATGTTGCTGAGATCTGTGGTTATGATGCTGAGATCTGTGGTTATGATGCTGAGATCTGTGGATCTGCGGTTATGATGCTGAGATCTGTGGATCTGTGGTTATGATGCTGAGATCTGTGGATCTGCGGTTATGATGCTGAGATCTGTGGATCTGTGGTTATGATGCTGAGATCTGTGGATCTGTGGTTATGATGCTGAGATCTGTGGATCTGTGGTTATGATGCTGAGATCTGTGGTTATGATGCGGAGATCTGTGGATCTGTGGTTATGATGCTGAGATCTGTGGATCTGTGGTTATGATGCTGAGATCTGTGGATCTGCGGTTATGATGCTGAGATCTGTGGATCTGTGGTTATGATGCTGAGATCTGTGGATCTGCGGTTATGATGCTGAGATCTGTGGATCTGTGGTTATGATGCTGAGATCTGTGGATCTGCGGTTATGATGCTGAGATCTGTGGATCTGTGGTTATGATGCTGAGATCTGTGGTTATGATGCTGAGATCTGTGGATCTGTGGTTATGATGCTGAGATCTGTGGATCTGCGGTTATGATGCTGAGATCTGTGGATCTGTGGTTATGATGCTGAGATCTGTGGTTATGATGCTGAGATCTGTGGATCTGTGGTTATGATGCTGAGATCTGTGGTTATGATGCTGAGATCTGTGGATCTGCGGTTATGATGCTGAGATCTGTGGTTATGATGCTGAGATCTGTGGATCTGCGGTTATGATGCTGAGATCTGTGGATCTGCGGTTATGATGCTGAGATCTGCGGTTATGATGCTGAGATCTGTGGATCTGTGGTTATGATGCTGAGATCTGTGGATCTGCGGTTATGATGCTGAGATCTGTGGATCTGTGGTTATGATGCTGAGATCTGTGGTTATGATGCTGAGATCTGTGGATCTGTGGTTATGATGCTGAGATCTGTGGATCTGCGGTTATGATGCTGAGATCTGTGGATCTCTGGTTATGATGCTGAGATCTGTGGTTATGATGCTGAGATCTGTGGATCTGTGGTTATGATGCTGAGATCTGTGGTTATGATGCTGAGATCTGTGGATCTGCGGTTATGATGCTGAGATCTGTGGATCTGTGGTTATGATGCTGAGATCTGTGGTTATGATGCTGAGATCTGTGGATCTGATGTTATGATGCTGAGATCTGTGGATCTGTGGTTATGATGCTGAGATCTTTGGATCTGTGGTTATGATGCTGAGATCTGTGGTTATGATGCTGAGATCTGTGGATCTGCGGTTATGATGCTGAGATCTGTGGATCTGCGGTTATGATGCTGAGATCTTTGGATCTGTGGTTATGATGCTGAGATCTGTGGATCTGTGGTTATGATGCTGAGATCTGTGGATCTGTGGTTATGATGCTGAGATCTGTGGTTAT
>CM060639.1:195000-210000 GCA_030578275.1 Meda fulgida
GAGAGAGAGTGTGTGTGTGTGCGTGTGCGTGCACGTGCAAGTGAGTGAGTGTGTGAGAGTGTGTGTGTGTGAGTGTGTGTGTGTGAGAGAGTGAGAGTGAGTGTGTGTGTGTGTGAGTGTGAGTGGGAGTGAGAGTGTGAGTGAGTGAGAGTGTGTGTGAGAGAGTGAGAGTGAGCGTGTGTGAGTGAGAGTGTGTGTGTGAGAGAGAGTGAGTGTGTGAGAGTGAGTGTGAATGTGTGAGAGTGAATGTGTGAGAGAGTGTGTGTGTGTGTGTGTGTGTGTGTGTGTGAGTGTGTGTGTGAGAGAGAGTGAGTGTGTGAGAGAGTGTGTGTGTGTGTGTGTGTGTGTGTGTGAGTGTGTGTGTGTGTGAGAGAGAGTGAGTGTGTGAGAGTGAGTGTGTGTGTGTGTGTGTGTGTGTGATCGGTCGCGCACACCTGTGATGTGTGTCAGTGATGAAGCCTGTACATCTCAGATCTGTAAAGTTATGGCTGGCCTTTCAGTGATCAGTAAATCATGATAACTGCCTGTTCTCCTCTTTAGCAGATGAATTAT
Organism: Meda fulgida; assembly: GCA_030578275.1. Lineage (NCBI taxonomy): Eukaryota > Metazoa > Chordata > Actinopteri > Cypriniformes > Leuciscidae > Meda > Meda fulgida. The sequence goes on from CM060639.1 coordinate 195,553, forward strand.
TATTATGAATTATTCTCTGCTGACGCGCTCCGGCTCTGGCCTTTCTTCTCCTCCCAGGCTCGTGATTTACCAGCTTTATCACTCGCTCTCTGTCTGGAATTAATATTTCATGCCACCTGATCTTATTGCTGTGTAGAGTCTGTAGTTGTGCGGTAACTCACGCCAAAAGGGCAACGTTATATACAGTTAAAAAAGAATATATATATATATATATATATATATATATATATATATATAGACATGCTGTAGGTGTGATGATCATTTATTTTGAAGACACAGATTAGCTCTCCAACCTGCCGTAAAAACAATTTTTTATGATTATTATTTCCTAATATTATATTTTTATGTACTTCTGCAGAAATCACAAGTGTTTTGTCTTTATAGGTAGAATATTTATGTGTCACTCAAACTTTTTTTAATTATAAATGATTATCAAATTTCTCATTACTGTATACAATGCAATTCTATATTTTATTTTATTTCAAGTTTATTTCAATTTGTATGGCTTTCTTGCTTACACCATTTTTCCAGTGAGTTCTTCATTTTATGTAATAATATATTTTTTTAAATCACATTTTACCTTAAATCTTCATAGATTGAGTTTTCCCCAGAAAGTATGTGTGAGCTGGTGTGTGTGTGTGTGTGTGTGTGTGTGTGAGCTGGTGTGTGTGTGTGTGTGTGTGTGTGTGTGTGTGTGTGCTGATGTGTGTGTTGTGGTGTGTGTGTGTGTGTGTGTGTGTGTGTGTGTGTGTGCGCTGGTGTGTGTGTGTGCTGATGTGTGTGTTGGTGTGTGTGTGTGTGTGTGTGTGTGTGCTGATGTGTGTGTTGTGGTGTGTGTGTGTGTGTGACCTTCATCTGCTCGCTTCACAGGATTTACAGCAGAACACCGTGTAGCCGATTAGCGCAAGAGTAAATGATCCCAGAACAGAATGTATTGATTCTATTCACCTTTGTGAAAATAATTAATCCGTGTCTGATTAACCTAAAACCCTCCTAATTCAATTATTAATCAGTCAGGAATAATGTTCAGATAATTGCAGCAATCTCACATTTTAATTGCGAGTTGTTTTGACGAGGTCGAGCTGCCGTTCTCACTTCTGCTGCGTTACGAACACAAACTCAGATGTGAGCTTCTCATAAAGGTGTAAATGAATAAGTACCATGATACGGCCATGGTTTTGGACATTTACCATGGTATTTTTTACTATGTATCTTGTGCATGTACAGTGAACGCCTTCTGTCTGATTTGTTTGCTTGTACACAAACTGGAAAAATGGATTTATGCTCAGTGTTTTGGAAAATTCCACAGTTCCACATGAGTTTGATAATCATTAGATAGATAGATAGATAGATAGATAGATAGATAGATAGATAGATAGATAGAAAGATAGATAGATAGATAGGTCTGGGATTGGTCTGGGATTTGTCTGTGATTGGTCTGTGATTGGTCTGGGATTGATCTGTGATTGGTCTCTGATTTGTCTGGTGTTTCTCCGTCAGGAAGAGAGTTCTGGATGTAGAGTTTTGTCGGTAATAATAACGTCTGTAATTTCCCCTTCGTTCTCTCATCAGACGGCAGGATCCTCTCTAAGACTCTGGGCGCACGCTCTTGATCCTCCTGGAGAATTGGCGAAAAAAGCTTCCCATTGTCTTTTCGTATTCCATTATGTCTTCTACATGTGGAGCGCTCTAAACTCGTGCGGTCTTCGTTCACTGTGTCTGAACCGGATGATCCAAAGCAGCTTTACAGAGATAACAGGAAAATAATGTGGTTGCCAGAAATTTACCGTAAAAAAATACGGTAGCAACATTTTAGGTTTTACACTTAACTTAATTTTGCAGTAAAACATTTTTTATTTCATTATATGATATAATGTTAATTTACTAAATACTAAAATCTGTTTTGTACCAATGTAAAACACTGACATCCACCAATCAGAGTGGAGATAAGTCACATGATCAGATGAGGAAGACAATGCTAATATACAGAAGCTGCACAGTGTGTACGTACACACACACACACACACACACACACACACACACACTGAACACCATCATGGTAACACATGAGGTTTTAAAAATGCAATAAACATTAATTTAACAACATTAAATATAACATAAAACCGTATTGTACATAACTGATTAGAAAAAAAACTAAGAAAAACTATGAAGAAACAGTTATTTCAACAAAAATACATCAAATGTGAAGCGTCACGCCGGGAATTGTGGGAATGTCAATTTACATTTTTTTACTTGTTTTTTTTCACGTCCAAAAACTGTACATTGAATGGTATTTTGCTGTAAAATTACATTTAATTACATCTTCAGTGTCACATGATCCTTCAGAAATCATTCTATTCTGATTTGATGCTCAAGACACATTTAAGATTATTATCAGTTTTGGAAACAGTCATATGTGTGTGGGTCACAGCTGGCTGATGAGAGAGTTCACACACACTCTCACACACACGTTTGTCCTGCAGTGTGTATCAGGTGGTGGTGGAGGAGGAGCGTCCCCGTCGCTCCCACAGAGCCGCTGAGATCCTGCGCTGTTATCCCATTCCCATCCACTTCCAGAACTCATCCGGTCTGAACTCCCAGTACTACTTCAGTGCCGAGTTCCCGTCGGCCCGGATCCAGGCACCGATGCCCTTCACCGTCGGGGACAACCGGACCTACAGCGGGTACTGGAACCTGCCGCTGCTCCCGCACAAGAGCTACAGCATCTACTATCAGGCCGTCAGCTCAGCCAATGGGGTGAGAGCACACGAACACATGACATCATGAGTCTCAGACCCTCAACTCAGCCAATGTGGTGAGAGCACACAAACACATGACATCACGAGTCTCAGACCGTCAGCTCAGCCAATGGGGTTAGAGCACACAAACACATGACATCACGAGTCTCAGACCCTCAGCTCAGCCAATGGGGTGAGAGCACACGAACACATGACATCACGAGTCTCAGACCGTCAGCTCAGCCAATGGGGTTAGAGCACACGAACACATGACATCACGAGTCTCAGACCGTCAGCTCAGCCAATGGGGTGAGAGCAAATGAACACATGACATCACGAGTCTCAGACCGTCAGCTCAGCCAATGGGGTTAGAGCACACAAACACATGACATCACGTGTCTCAGACCGTCAGCTCAGCCAATGGGGTTAGAGCACACAAACACATGACATCACGAGTCTCAGACCATCAGCTCAGCCAATGGGGTTAGAGCACACGAACACATGACATCACGAGTCTCAGACCCTCAGCTCAGCCAATGGGGTTAGAGCACACGAACACGTGACATCACGAGTCTCAGACCGTCAGCTCAGCCAATGGGGTGAGAGCACACAAACACATGACATCACGAGTCTCAGACCCTCAGCTCAGCCAATGGGTTTAGAGCACACGAACACATGACATCACGAGTCTCAGACCGTCAGCTCAGCCAATGGGGTGAGAGCACACGAACACATGACATCACGAGTCTCAGACCCTCAGCTCAGCCAATGGGGTTAGAGCACACAAACACATGACATCACGAGTCTCAGACCCTCAGCTCAGCCAATGGGGTGAGAGCACACAAACACATGACATCACGAGTCTCAGACCCTCAGCTCAGCCAATGGGGTGAGAGCACACGAACACATGACATCACGAGTCTCAGACCGTCAGCTGAGCCAATGGGGTTAGAGCACACGAACACATGACATCACGAGTCTCAGACCCTCAGCTCAGCCAATGGGGTTAGACCACACGAACACATGACGTCACGAGTCTCAGACCCTCAGCTCAGCCAATGGGGTGAGAGCACACGAACACATGACATCACGAGTCTCAGACCGTCAGCTGAGCCAATGGGGTTAGAGCACACGAACACATGACATCACGAGTCTCAGACCCTCAGCTCAGCCAATGGGGTTAGACCACACGAACACATGACGTCACGAGTCTCAGACCCTCAGCTCAGCCAATGGGGTTAGACCACACGAACACATGACGTCACGAGTCTCAGACCGTCAGCTCAGCCAATGGGGTTAGAGCACACGAACACATGACATCACGAGTCTCAGACCCTCAGCTCAGCCAATGGGGTTAGACCACACGAACACATGACGTCACGAGTCTCAGACCCTCAGCTCAGCCAATGGGGTTAGACCACACGAACACATGACGTCACAAGTCTCAGACCGTCAGCTCAGCCAATGGGGTTAGAGCACACAAACACATGACATCACGAGTCTCAGACCCTCAGCTCAGCCAATGGGGTGAGAGCACACGAACACATGACATCACGAGTCTCTGACCGTCAGCTCAGCCAATGGGGTGAGAGCACACAAACACATGACATCACGAGTCTCAGACCCTCAGCTCAGCCAATGGGGTTAGACCCCACGAACACATGACATCACGAGTCTCAGACCGTCAGCTCAGCCAATGGGTTGACAGCACACGAACACGTGACATCACGAGTCTCAGACCGTCAGCTCAGCCAATGGGGTGAGAGCACACAAACACATGACATCACGAGTCTCAGACCCTCAGCTCAGCCAATGGGTTTAGAGCACACGAACACATGACATCACGAGTCTCAGACCGTCAGCTCAGCCAATGGGGTGAGAGCACACGAACACATGACATCACGAGTCTCAGACCGTCAGCTCAGCCAATGGGGTTAGAGCACACGAACACATGACATCACGAGTCTCAGATCGTCAGCTCAGCCAATGGGGTGAGAGCAAATGAACACATGACATCACGAGTCTCAGACCGTCAGCTCAGCCAATGGGGTTAGAGCACACAAACACATGACATCACGTGTCTCAGACCGTCAGCTCAGCCAATGGGGTTAGAGCACACAAACACATGACATCGCGAGTCTCAGACCATCAGCTCAGCCAATGGGATTAGAGCACACGAACACATGACATCACGAGTCTCAGACCCTCAGCTCAGCCAATGGGGTTAGAGCACACAAACACATGACATCACGAGTCTCAGACCCTCAGCTCAGCCAATGGGGTTAGACCACACGAACACATGACGTCACGAGTCTGAGGCCGTCAGCTCAGCCAATGGGGTTAGAGCACACAAACACATGACATCACGAGTCTCAGACCCTCAGCTCAGCCAATGGGGTGAGAGCACACGAACACATGACATCACGAGTCTCAGACCGTCAGCTCAGCCAATGGGGTTAGAGCACACAAACACATGACATCACGAGTCTCAGACCCTCAGCTCAGCCAATGGGGTTAGAGCACACAAACACATGACATCACGAGTCTCAGACCCTCAGCTCAGCCAATGGGGTTAGACCACACGAACACATGACGTCACGAGTCTGAGACCGTCAGCTCAGCCAATGGGGTGAGAGCACACAAACACATGACATCACGAGTCTCAGACCCTCAGCTCAGCCAATGGGGTTAGACCACACGAACACATGACGTCACGAGTCTCAGACCGTCAGCTCAGCCAATGGGGTGAGAGCACACAAACACATGACATCACGAGTCTCAGACCCTCAGCTCAGCCAATGGGGTTAGACCACACGAACACATGACGTCACGAGTCTCAGACCGTCAGCTCAGCCAATGGGGTGAGAGCACACAAACACATGACATCATGAGTCTCAGACCGTCAGCTCAGCCAATGGGGTTAGAGCACACAAACACATGACATCACGAGTCTCAGACCCTCAGCTCAGCCAATGGGGTTAGAGCACACAAAGAGCACCAGAGGGTCAAGTGTTTATTTTATTGCACTTGATCTATTAGTGTCTGTAGATCTTTAAAAGCGGTGAGTTACAGTGAGAAATCTCCACTTCAGCAGCTTTACACACACATAACGTCACAGTTTTATTCATATCTATATTCTGAAGGTTTGTTCAGACATCATTCGCCTGATTTATACAACATTTTACTCCTAAAAACATGTTGAAAATGCGTTTATATACAGTCTTTTGACAATATTTTCTGGTTTATGGAGTGATAAAAAGAGAAATCCAAAATCTCCTCTATAAAAACCTTTATTATGTCAACAAAATCGAACAAGAATTTTGAGCCTGTCTTTATCCGATGTTCAGATTTCTGTTCTGGGAATGTATGCAAATGAGTGCATACTTAAGTAGACAATGGCTCATTTGCATATTTAAACGTGTAATACAAAGAAATAGTCTTAATGCACTGTGATTAATCAGCTGGGGATATTGATTAGTTATTTTGTGTCACATGTATATGAGTGTTCAGGTCTCAGGAGTAAAGCAGCCGTAGCTCGAGAAGCTGGTAATTAGCAGCCAGCGGACCGAGAGTCATTTAAATGCTGTCAGTTTTTGCCCTTTGCGATGGAAGCCGACTACATTTTTTATTGTTATTTATTGCCTAAAAGAGTGACTTGAGATTAAAATAAAGCCTCTTCTCTGAGTTTGAGTAGTCGTGGTCCGCTAAAGTTAAATCCTCCTCCAGTGTTTCTCGTGCTGTTCTTTAATTGGTCCCAATTAGCGAAGCGCCAGCGATTACAGGACGGCGCTTGTTCCCCTCGTTTACAGGAACACTCCGGCGACCTCCAGCCAACGCTTCTCCTGCAATTATCTCCTTTAAGAAGATCCACGTCTGTGATGTCGCTCGAAGTGTCCGAGGTCAAGCGAGGCCGGGGTTCAGACACGCTTATTAGCAGATTGTGTGTTTTTATCTTTATCTTGAAGAAACATCTGCAGGAATCTGAAGCAGCTTCAGTGTGTTTAATGCGGGAACTAAAGAACGCAGGAGGTTCTGACTCTTGATTGATGCTTATTAATAAATTATGTAATTTTGTAATTGTAATTTTTCAGTTTAAGAAAACACATGTAGTTAAAACAGACTCATAGAGAACCCGACTCACAGGTTTAATAAATAAAGAATAATATGTCATTATTTAATATTTATATAAATATTTAAGAAGTTCAATTTACATTATATTAATAAATGGGCAAACATTTTTTAAATTAATATATCTGAAAGTTTAAGTAGTTTAGATGATCTTTTTACACGTTCATAATTATTGGATAAAAAAAAAGTTTTATAATGTATCAGACATCAAGCATTTTAATAAACTAAATTTAAATGATTATCTGGTAACACTTTACAGTAAGGTGTCCTTAGTTAACATGAATGATAATAACACTTCCACATCATTTATTAATCTCAGTTCATGTAAATTTTAGTGTTGGGCAACGATTTACACAGGCCTTTATTTTGAATGCGATTAATCGCGATTAATGGTTGCCCAGCACTAGTTAATTTCAACATTTACTAATACATTTTTTAAATCAAAAGTTGTATCTGTTAACATTAGTTAATATATTGTGAACTAACATGAATTAAAAAAAAAAATTAACTGACATTTACAAATACTCTAAAACAATGTATTGCTTATTGATAGTTCATGGTAGTTAATGCATTAATGTGTTACTGATTATCCTTATTAATGTACAAACGTCTCAATAAACTCTCAGAAGTGATCATATAAACGCTACTCTGCAAAATAACAACATTTAGAGCAGATGTTGTGGATATTCATGACATTTCCAAGTCTGTGAAATATATCAGTGTTTCCGTGACCGCAGAAACTTTGCCCTGAATCTCAGTGTGTGTCGCCGCTTCTCTCTGCGCCGCTGGGAAACGCGGAACGGCCACGAGGAGTTTGATTTGAAGAAACTCATGTGATTTCCCGGAGAGTCAGGAGTGAAGTCTTTCTCTAATCATCCTCTTCCTGAACACGTTCACCTGACCTTACTGGAGATCAGCGCAAAAACCTCACACACACACACACACACATGCGCACGCACACACACACACACACACACACACGCACACACGCGCCCACACACACACACACGCACACACGCGCCCACACACACACACACGCACACACGCGCCCACACACAGACACACACGCACACACGCGCCCACACACACACACACACGCACACACACACACACACATGCGCACGCACGCACACACACACACACACACACACGCACACACGCGCCCACACACACACACACACACGCACACGTGCGTACACACGCGCGCGCACACACACACACACACACACACACACGTGCGTACACACACGTGCGTACACACACGCGCGCGCACACACACACACAAACACACACGCACATGCACACACACACACACACACACACACACAAACACACACGCACATGCACAAACACACACACGCACACAAACACACACACAAATACACGCGCACACACACACACACACACACACACACACACACACGGGCATGCACAAACACACACACACACACAAACACACACAAACACACACACTCACACAAACACACACACACAAACACACGCGCATGCGCACACACAAACACACACACACACAAACACACACTCACACAAACACACTCACACAAACACACACGCAAACACACACACACACTCACACACACACGCATGCATGCACACACACGCACACACTCCCTCCCTCCAACCACACACACACACACTCCCTCCCACACTCTCTCCTCCACTCAGACTCAGTGAATGATATAATGTCAAGCTCGTCTTCTTCTTCTGCGCTGAAATAAAGAATCGTCTTTTCATTAGGGCCAATTAGCATATAAAAAAGAGGGATGGCTGATAATTCTAATTTCCAATTAGTCTGAAGTGTTAATAATGCATCCGTGAACATCTAATGTTCCTCACTTGAGTCGCGCCGCTGCATGCGCTCGCATTAATCACACACACTCCTCAGATTATACCGGTTTTATACATTCTACAACAGCAGTTCATGTTTTTTTCTCAAAAAAGTATTAATAAATGTAGAAATGAACATTTTAAACTGTAATCAATAAAAGCTGTAGAAGTATTTTGGTAACACTTTCCAATAATGTTCATTAGTAAATATTAGTAATATATTAACTAACATGAACTAACATGAGCAATACATTAGTTACAGTATTTATTAATCTTTGTTATTAAAATATTAGTTAATAAAAATACAGCTGTTCATTGTTTATATATGTTAGATCACAGTGCATAAATGTTAACAAATACAACCTTTGATTTTAATAACGTATTAGTAAATGTTGAAATTAATAATAACTAAGATTATTAAATGCTAAAGAAGTATTGTTCATTCTTAGTTCATGTTATCTAATAAGCCTAATATTAAACCAGTATTTCTAATAACATTTTCAAAGTAATATCAATCAAATACTAACATTATTCTTCATGTAGCAGGTTTTTCCATTAAAAGGCATATTTTAAATATGTGAAGTGTGTTTTGTTGTGGAAAAGCGTATTTACATCATGAACAGCTTCACATCTGTATTTTATCTGTGTAGATTTTTTAATCGTTCATGTTCTCATATTTTCTCTCATGATGTGCATCAGATTCTTTCAGGGATCAGATATTCTTTAGATATTTGTGCTGGAAAACAAGACAAAAGTATTAAGTAAGAACATAATTCTTTGCAGTGCAGGTTTATTATTTTTGCAGTGTTTTACTGGTAAACATCATGATTATTTTATACGGCAGAAGTTCACTGTATGGGTTTAATATTAGTAAATCATCTCCAGAGAACTTTCTCAAGATAAACATAAACACTCTTAAAAACAAGATCAATTTACTTGAGAAGCCAAATAATCATGCATGCTTGTTTTTAGACAATACTTCTTGAATTAAGTTAATTTGTTTGTCAGTTGTTCTCTTGTTGAGTGTAAATCTCACAGCGCTCAGAAAAGCTCTTTCACAAGGGAGCAAAATTAACTTCATGTAAGAAATATTCCCTGATCTCATGCAGTTCTGCTTCTGAAGTAAATTGATCTTGTTTTAATGACTTTTATGTGTTTTTAGAGGAAAACAAGACATATATTATGAGGATATAATAAACATTAACATCATGATTATCTGTAAAGCCATTTGAAAATAGAGAAAAGAAATAACATTTTTGTCAAGATCACGGGTGAATAAAGTAATAACTTTGAAGAAAATGCTCTGAATGTGTTTGAGACTGAAGAGTCTGTGGATCATCATGTTCATATTCACTAATCTAATGTCTCTCTCTCTCTCTCTCCCTCTCCCCCCCCCTCTCTCCCCCCCCTCCCCCCCCCTCTCTCCCCCCCCCCTCTCTCCCCTCCTCCCCTCTGTCTCTCTCTCCCCCCTCTCTCCTCCTCTCTCTCCCCTCTCTTCCCCCCCTCCCCCTCCCCCCCCCCCCTCGTCTCTCTCCTCTCCCCCCTCTCTCTCTGCTCCTCTCCCCTCTCCCTCTCTCTCTCCCCCCCTCCCCTCTCTCCTCACCCCCTCCCTCTCCCCTCCCCCCTCTCCCTCTCTCTACCCCCCTCCCCTCTCTCCCTCTCTCTCTCTCTCCCCCCCTCTCTCTCTCCCCTCTCCTCTTCTCTCCCCCTCCCCTCTCTCCCCCTCTCTCTTCTCTCTCTCCCTCTCTCTCTCTCTCTCTCCCCCTCCCCCCTCTCCCCCCCCCCTCTCTCTCTCTCTCCCCCTCCCCCTCTCCCCCCCTCCCCTCTCTCCCCCTCTCTCTCTCTCTCTCCCTCTCTCTCTCTCTCTCCCCCTCCCCCCTCTCCCCCCCCCTCTCTCTCTCCCCCTCTCTCTCGCTCTCTCTCTCCCTCAGGAAACTAAGATCGATTGTGTTCGTGTGGCCACTAAAGGTGGGTCTGTGTGAGAGTAATCGAGTGACTGATTGAAACATGTTCCCTAAATGATTCCAGCATGTCTGCAGGAATGAATGGAAAACTGTCTGAGCATTCACGACGCACACACACACACACACACACACACACTCACACACACACACACACACACACACACACACACACACACACACATTCACTCACTCACACACACACTCACTCTCACGCACACATTTGAATTCAAAGTCATCTTAGAAGTAACTCATTTGACCGATTTTTATAATTAAAGAAGTTCTGATCGAATCACTATAGTGTTTAAGATCACAGCAGATATAGAGCTCAACAGTTCAGATCTCCACATGTGGATTGATGTTTAACGGTATCTTGTGAAGACAGACTGACTGTTTACCCAGAGGATGTTTATCGATGGTATTTTCTTTTACATAAACATATTTGACAGCAGAAGTATTGCAGAAAACTACATTACCCATAATTCTGCAAACAAACCTCCACTTATCAGTGAAAGGAAACAAGCAAATCATTCAACAACAGCTCAATATCCCTACGCTCTCAAACTACTACTTCCGAAAAGATATTTCACAACGGCGTAAAAAAAATCAGCTTAGTTGAATATTCTCTATAATTCGATTGTCATTTGCAATGCTTCATGGGATTGTAGTTCTCTCCCTCATTAAAGTCGTTAAGGTCATAACTATTTGTGCGATTTTTAAATCTGAGTTTGCGTTGTTGTGATTCTCCTCAGTCGGTTTGATTATAACTCTGTATCCAAAAATGTTGTAAACTGCACATTTTCTAAATAAATACTGAACGTCTCGGTTACGACTGTAACCTCGGTTCCCTGAAGAGGGAACGAGACGCTGCGTCGATTGACGCTGAGGGAACATCTATACCAACACCACCTTAGTGAGAAGTGTCTATCCAGTGTGAAATAATAAAGCAGCTGGGACTCCTGTAGAGTCCAGGTTTAAAGAGTAGAACCTGACGAATGTGTGCGGTGAGGACCCACTGCCGCATCACAAACATCTTGGAGAGCAACTCCTGTCATAAGGGCCTTGGAGCCACCGCCATACTCCTAGTAGAGTGGGAACCAGCCTTTCTGAGAGGGAGCACGGGAGGCTACGCTCTGCTTCTGGGTGGCACGGTGTGAGGAGCTAGCTTTAGATGTTTGGGATATCAGATATGAGAGCGATGGGGGAGGAGCTTCTGGAAAGCAGCCGCCTGATTGGCTGACTCCTGGAACCTCTCGATGCTGAAGAGGCCAGAAGGTGCCAGGGATGCATCCATCAGACAACTCTTGTCTTTCTCTTTAATATTGCCGAGGTTGAGCCACAGATGCCTCTCAGTGGCCACCAGGGCTGCCATTGATCGGCCAATGGATTTAGCCGTCTCCTTGGTGGCCCTGAGAGATAAATCTGTGGCTCAGGACCAACGCCCTCATCCATGTCTCCTAACAACTCAGCCTGGTAGGCCTGACCAGCGGCTGAGTAAGCTTCACCAGAGACGATTTATATAGAGACATGCCACTTCCTCAATCCTCAATACAACTATATAGGGAAAACCCGTAACGCCAAAGATGGCGGTTGTGTGCACATGTCCCGCCCCCCTCCGCTGGAAAGCCAATCGTCTGCTTTTAACAGTCAAGCTAGGAAACATTTAAGCCTATCGTCTTTTTTTTCATATATTTTACTGCTGTTTCTATACATGCAGTTTTTATGTCCCAGTGACCAGTGAAAGTGCATTTCTGACTCTCTGCCCATTCATTTAGATAGGAGCCTGGTCTTGTTATTCCGAAATAGCCGGAGGCGTTGTGAAGATGGCGGCCGATTGGCATGACTTGCCTAAAAGGACTTTGGCTTCACCCACCAGTGACGATGTGGTTCTGACTGGCTTACTGGGTAATGCCGGGCCTTTAGGGAAAATGGGGGGGGGGGGTAGCTTGCAAGCGTCTCTTCCTCTTTTGGCATCTCCCCATAACCGTGCTCTTTATAATGCGATATAAAGGAATAGTTTGATGTTTGAGCACTATACACGTTGTACGAAACCGGTTTCTCCCCTGCTCTCAACTCCTCGGGGAAAAGCGGTAGACCTCGGCGTTGAGGTTGTGACCGTGACACCGTGTGCTAACTACACACGACGCACGATAAAAGGCGTCTTTCCCGTGTTCATCAGAGTGTTTGTGCTAGCCAGCCGCGACGGCGACACGCGGCGACTCTATTTTAGAAACGGTTTCTATTTTTCTGCGACGTCGCGCTGGAACGACAAACACAAAGTGTGGCAATGCTAATCTCAGGTGCTGTTTATGTGCTTTATTTAATGTTAAAAACGTGTAATGTGACTTTGAATATCATTCGTAAAAGCAACAGTGGATAATTCATCTCAGATCTTGAAATTAAATAAATGGAATCAAGAACGTTCAAACTGTGAACAAACAAGTGTATTCTTTGACAAAGATTGTTTTAGTAACTCATTAGCCTATGTATTTTTAATAATGTTTAAGTGGTATAATATTTGTGAATTTATGTAGCCTACCTATCCATGTTCTTGCATGCCGTGCATTTGCTGCGAGACTCCGCCCACACGCTGCTCTGATTGGTTGTGGGTTTTGATTGATTTTGACGCATCCGCAGCCGCGTCGTGTCTAGTGTGGACAGACACATTATTTGTCGCTGGAATCTTATCGCATCGCTTCTGGTTAGTCCCTTAGTAATTCCTCCAGTTCCTCGAGCACTGATACCTCACCCACACAAGATACACAAAGAATGTGTAATAACGCGCGCAGGGGTGCACACACATCCTGAACTGCTGCTTGCTCGCCATGACTTTATATATAGAGATATAAAGACAAACAACACCAAACATGCCCGGGACAGTTTCACAGTGAGTGCTGCTTCAGACCGCCACGAAGCTAGCTCTGCGGTGTTCGGGCAGCTTTACAGTTGCCTGTTCGTGGGTCCACACAGGCGTTATCACGCGACGCGTTCCCTCAGCGCCAATCGACCTTGAAAGGGAACTTGTGCTTAGATGTTTTAGATGAGGATTTAGTCCTTGAACCTGCGATTATGTGAGATGGACGGTGGAAGAAACACTGTCATTCTGTCCTTCAAACTGCAGAAACAAGCTTTGACTGACTTTATACCTGTCAATCATCACACACACACACACACACAACCTACATGTGCTTCTTCCTCAGTGTTTCTGTCTTGTTTTCCAGCACAAACATAAACATTCTTAAATCCAGATTCATTTACTGGAGAAGCACAATGACTGAAGATATTAAGTCTTGATTACTGATAAATGTATCAAAATAAAGTGAGTTTGTGCTTAAAACAAGAACAAATATCTGTCAGTGGAGTCAGAACAATCATCTTGTTTTCTCTTTGAATTAAGTTGATTTTTCTGACTCCACTGGTTACCGAATGTATCATAAAACACACTTTGAAGGGAATATTTTCATATTTTTTGAGGAACTCAGGTGTGTTTTACACACACACGTCAAAATGTACATGCAATAATTCACTGACCTTCAATGTTAAGCTATTAATTCTCACTGAGCATGTGAATAAAACTTTCTTTCTCAAGCTCTTTTCTAAAGCCCTCGTGAGCCGCCGGTCTGACCGCAGCTTGGCCATCAGTCTCTGTAGATCAGCTGCGATACTAATGCCATACTTCTGATCAATGAATGGTAATTGATCATGTGACTGTATGTGAAGCGGCTGCTTGCGAGGGTTTGTGTGGAGCCTGTGTCTCTCTCTGCATTAATAAC
>CM060639.1:220000-235000 GCA_030578275.1 Meda fulgida
TGAAGTGTTACACACACGCTTGAAGTGTTGCGCACACGCTTGAAGTGTTGCGCACACGCTTGAAGTGTTGCGCACACGCTTGAAGTGTTACACACACGCTTGAAGTGTGACACACACGCTTGAAGTGTTACGCACACGCTTGAAGTGTTACGCACACGCTTGAAGTGTTACGCACACGCTTTAAGTGTTACGCACACGTTTTAATTGTTACGCACACGCTTGAAATGTTAGGCACACGTTTTAATTGTTACGCACACTCTTGAAGTGTTACGCATACGCTTGAAGTGTTACGCACACGCTTGAAGTGTTAAGCACACGCTTGAAGTGTTACGCACACGTTTTAATTGTTACGCACACGTTTGGAGTGTTACGCACACGCTTGGAGTGTTACGCACACGCTTGAAGTGTTACGCACGCGCTTGAAGTGTTACGCACACGCTTGAAGTTTTACGCACACGCTTGAAGTGTTACGCACACGCTTGAAGTGTTACGCACACGCTTGAAGTGTTAGCACACGCTTGAAGTGTTACGCACACGTTTTAATTGTTACACACACGCTTGAAGTGTTACGTGGCAGACACACGAGACTGAATCTGGTTTATAGACGCTGAGGGATTTCCTCCGGGTTCAAACGTGACATTCCCTGAGAAACTCCGGAATTAGATCCGATCCGAGTCTGTTGCTCAGATCCTGCATTTATGACTCATCATTATTCTGCTGTGAAATCAGGCCGTTTATGTGTTATAAGCATAAGCGTGTGTTTCTAAACATCAGTTAGGGAGAACTTTTTTTAACTTTTTTTTGTTTGCCGGGAATTTTGATTCATCCCAGTTGCAATTTTTCAATGAAAATAGTTTTGTTCAGTGGCCATTTCTGCTGAATATATTTATTGAATCATAATGAACGAACTGTCTCTGATTCAGAATGATTGGCAGGATTAAAGCTGTGATGGAAACAGAAATGTGATATTAACAGATGTGAGATATTTAAATCACTGAGGATCCGACATAAATTCTGACATAGAGTTGTGTATTGATTGAATTTTAACAATACTTATTGATTTTTAATTTCGATTCCAATAAGGTAAAAATAAAACTTAGATATCATTTACATTTATTTTAGTATTAGTGCAAAACATTTAGTTGTAGTTGAATATCATGAACACAAATCATCAGGATAAAGAACACTTACTCAAGGAGCGTTTGCCTGTGGTTTAAAAATACCGTAGAAAATCATCTAGCCGAACTAATATACATTTCAAGCATTATTAAAGACGAGTAAACACGCAGTGATTAAAAAATAACAAGTAAAAAATGATCAATCGCAGCAAATAGATGCAACTGAACAAAGATAGGAGTGAAATAAACAGTTTTAGATGTTCAGGTTCAGAGACTGTAATCAAATGTAAAATAACACTCCAGTTTATATAAAAAAGTCACAAATATAGTTACAAAAAGGCAAAAAATGTGTGTGCGTGCGTGTGTGTGTGTGTAAGGTAAAAGGACACAAGCTCTTGTAGCTCCGACCCCTGTGCCGGGACCATCGGCTCATTTGCATTTAAAGGGACACACACAAAAATGGGGCGTTTTTGCTCACCCTCAAAAAGTGACAACTTTAACATGCTATATAAAAATATCTTTGGGGTATTTTGAGCTAAAGGTTAGGCGGCAGCGCACGCAGAACACGAGCGAGGAAAGCGTCTGACGAAGAGGACAAATCACACCTTTACTGTAAATGCTAATGAGATCAGAAGAGCAAAGTTTGGAAACGAGTCTACAACAGCAATCAGACTGCATAATTAAATTACAGTCTAATTAACGTCTACTAATGTGTGTGAAGCACACCTGGGGATTTAGAGCACAAATCCTCATAAAGCCTCGCGGAGGAGATCAGTCTCGACCTGAGAGAATCTCACTCATTCTGTGCGGAAGACAAGCAGAAAGCAGATATTATCATGTGTTAATTTGATTAACATCACACATCAGCGCTGCCCTCGTTTAATTCAGCTCAAAGGGTCAGAGGTCAAGGGTCAACGAGTTTGGTGTTTTAGATTGAGATCGAGTCAAGTTTCTTCATTCATATTTCTGCTCATATTAATACAGCTCACCGTTCTGTGCCTCATCATCATCATCATCACACTCATCAACCGTTTTTCTCTCTAATCCGTCTTTGTTTGCACAATATTCAGAGAACATCTAGAGAATACAAGTCTCTAATATGGAGATTAAGTTGAGTCTTTAGTGAGAATCCAATTTTGATGCATCATATAGATAAATATAAATATACACTGAAATGCTGATTTTTTTTATATTTATTAAGTTTTACCAATATGTATTTAAATGTTATTAAATATGATGTATATTAAATATATTATTATTATTTTATAATTATTAAATATGTATTGAAATATGATATAATATTATATTTGTGTGTATACACTGAAAAAAAACGTGCCCCCTCAGATTTCTCCTCCCTGATAATTTTTTTGTCCCAACTTTATTCCTATTATGCTCCATAATTACCAGAGCCTATAACGACTCAAATGTATTCTTCTGGATGTGTAATAAATCGGTCAGCATCAGCACCGCCCCTTTTTCCTAATATGGTGTCTGTGTATATCAAATCTAGAGTATATCAAATCAAAAACACGCGTAGAGCTCTAGTATCTTTGCTGTGTATGTTCAAGCAACTCACTCGTCTCGCACGTTGAGCTGGCAATGTTTTACAGATGGTCTTGAAGTGGTAAGTGGGCAAAGCAACAAATCGGCATTGAATTAGTTATCGGATGATATTAAAAGGTAGTGGGATTATTTGTGGTTGACCTGGAAATTTTAACTTGATCAAAATTATGGATTTGAT
The DNA here is from genome assembly GCA_030578275.1 of Meda fulgida. Taxonomy (NCBI): domain Eukaryota; kingdom Metazoa; phylum Chordata; class Actinopteri; order Cypriniformes; family Leuciscidae; genus Meda; species Meda fulgida. The sequence goes on from CM060639.1 coordinate 222,860, forward strand.
ATTAGCTGCGAATTCAGAGCATTAACTTAAGTTGTGTCAGTGTAACTTTATCGATAGCTAGCCTAGTCTAACCGTTAACTAGTTGGCTAACGTTACTGCCTACCATTCAAAGCCAATAAGCCACAGTAATGTTATCTGATCGGTTTAGAAACATCTGTTCTGTTTTGTCTTGTGTCAAAGTCTCCAGCTCCAATTGTTTTCAGTTCAGTAGAAACGAGGGTGTTAAATTTGTTGTAGGCTAACTGCAAAATCCAACCTAACGTTATCAAAGCATCGACTTGATGTTTCTCTTCATCACATATTAATATTAAAATAACTTAATTTCAGAGCACTACAAAGTCAGACCTCAGCACCTTTATGTACCTTTAATGTAAGATCGTTCTTAGGTCACATACCAATTTAAAATCATAACTAAAACTGCAATGATACTGTTTTTGAAATCATGTGTAGTAGGCCTAATTGTACAGTAAGTGTGTGTGTAAACATGCTTTAATGAAGTAGACTTCAAAAGCTTTTGAATTTGAGCTTACAGTTCTTTCATCAACCTGTCTTTTACATAAACTTACAAAATAGATACTTTAACTTAGTCCTCAGATAGAGGAGGGTTGCTGCTAGCTCCGTTAAGGTATTTCTGTCCCTCCTAAACTGCATTGAAATGGTGTGTTTAGCAGCCAGAATTTAAACCTGTTCAGGGGGAGAAACCCCTGACCCCTCCAACATGATCCATTTCACCGGCAGAAAACAATTGCAACGTCTCAGATTGTGCCCCCCCAGAATTTTGTCTTGCATGACGCCCCTGACTATTTATTATGAATTAAAAATAATAATTCTAAATTATTATTAACTGTTATAAGTTATGTAATTTATAACTTTATTATTAATTAACTGAACCAAATTTCATTGCATTTTTTTGTAAAAGAGTGTTTTTGGCTGATTTTACTATTTTCAATCGTCCTTGAAATGTTGTTTTGTGAATCTCAGTTTTTTAAATAGAAAGTCCATGTGATAAACACGGTTGTTTTTCTGCCTCTATTTAAAGGCACACAAACATTTATTCCATTTGTAAGAGCTTTCAAATATTTATTCGCTGAACAGAGATGTTTGAGTGGAGGAAAGCGACGGATGGGAGTTTAATGGACATGATGAGACTGACGCGCACACACACACACACGCACACACACACACGCACACACACGTGTGTGCACACACACACACACGTGCGCACACGCGCACACACACACACACACACGTGTGCACACACACACGCACACACACACACGTGTGCACACACACGCACACACACACGTGTGCACACGCACACACACACACACACACACGCACACACACACACACACACACACACACTGCGTGGTTACTGAGCGCTCTGTGTTTATGATGAGTGATATCATAAGCAGTTAAAATGACTCTCTGTGACAGACAGCAGATGTTTGCAGATCTCAGCTTCACCTGCGACTGTTTCATTAAACTGTCAACACATTACATCTTCATATTTCTCCACATCATAATCCTTTATGCCTGAAGAGCACTTTCACAGAAACACATCATATCATATTAAATTGACAAATCAAGCTTTTCCCCAAATTTAAATAGATGGAAAGGATCTGATTATTGAGTTCAGCTTTAAAAGCGTGAATGAGCTGAAGTGGCCAGTTCACTCAAGGTCTTTTGATCTGTCATAAATGAAATATAATAATAAGCATATAGAAATGAAGTGGGGTATAAGCAGGGCTTTATGAAGCAGTGTGCATGGCCTCGGGGAGTGCTGGGAGACTCCCGCTGGTCTGTCAGTGGGGATGTGTATTTGACCTCTGGATCTGTGTGAAGTGTGTCTGATGGCGCGCTGACAGCTCGTTTCAATACACCTCTAGAATCATCAATCATACATACTAATAGAAACCTCAGCTTCAGCTGTCAATCAAAGTGCTGCTTCAGAAGATTCATGTATAGTGCGAATCTAGTACAATATATCAAATACATCTATATCAGTATGCTGAAAAATAGTTTCTTTTACACTTTCCTGAGTAAATCTCAGTGGTGTTTTTTAGAATGCTCATGCCATGATGACAGGGTGTGGTGTTGCCAGGGTGTTGCTATGCGGTTGCTAAGGTGCTATGTGGTTGCTAGAGATTAAGGGTGTTTGCTAGGGTGTTTCTATGTGGTTGTTGAAATGATCTGGCGGTTTCTAGGGTGTTGCTGTGTGGTTGTTAAAATGTTCTGGTAGTTGCTAGAGTGTTTGGGTGGTTGCTAGGGTGTTGCTGTGTGGTTGCTAGACTGGGTGGTTGCTAGGGAGTTGGTATGTGGTTGCTAAAGTGTTCTGGTGATTGAAAGAATGTTCGGGTGGTTGCTAGGGTGTTGCTATGTGGTTGTTAAAGTGTTTTGCTGGTTGATAGAGTGTTCAGGGTGGTTGCTAGGGTGTTGCTCTGTGGTTGTTGAAATGCTCTGGTAGTTGCTAGAGTGCTCAGGCTGCTTGCTTGGGTGTTGCTATGTGGTTGCTAAAATGTTCTGGTTGAGTTTATTGTCCTTTCGGAAATTCTTTTTGTGTCTGTGGCATCCTTCAGTCATCACAACACTTGTTTTGTTGTTGCTAGGGTGTTGCTATGTGGTTGCAAAAGTATTCTAGTGGTTGCTAGAGTTTTCAGGTGGTTGCTAGGGTGTTGGGATGTGGCTGCTGAAATGTGCTGGTGGTTGGTAGAGTGTTCATGTGGTTGCTAGGGTGTTGCTATGTGGCTTATGAAATGTCCTGGTGGTTGCTAGAGTGTTCATGTGGTTGCTAGCGTGTTGCTATGTGGCTGATGAAATGTCCTGTTGGTTGCTAGAGTGTTTATGTGGTTGCTAGGGTGTTGCTATGTGGCTGATGAAATGTCCTGGTGGTTGCTAGAGTGTTCATGTGGTTGCTAGGGTGTTGCTATGTGGCTGATTAAATGTCCTGGTGGTTGCTAGAGTGTTCATGTGATTGCTAGGGTGTTGCTATGTGGCTGATGAAATGTCCTGGTGGTTGCTAGAGTGTTCATGTGGTTGCTAGGGTGTTTCTATGTGGCTGATGAAATGTCCTGGTGGTTGCTAGTGTTCATGTGGTAGCTAGGGTGTTGCTATGTGGCTGATGAAAGGTCCTGGTGGTTGCTAGTGTTCATGTGGTTGCTAGGGTGTTGCTATGTGGCTGATGAAAGGTCCTGGTGGTTGCTAGAGTGTTCATGTGGTTGCTAGGGTGTTGCTATGTGGCTGATTAAATGTCCTGGTGGTTGCTAGAGTGTTCATGTGATTGCTAGGGTGTTGCTATGTGGCTGATGAAATGTCCTGGTGGTTGCTAGAGTGTTCATGTGGTTGCTAGGGTGTTGCTATGTGGCTGATGAAATGTCCTGGTGGTTCCTAGAGTGTTCATGTGGTTGCTTGGGTGTTGCTATGCGGCTGATGAAATGTCCTTGTGGTTGCTAGAGTGTTCATGTGGTTGCTAGTGTGTTGCTATGTGGCTGATGAAATGTCCTGGTGGTTGCTAGTGTTCATGTGGTTGCTAGGGTGTTGCTATGTGGCTGATGAAAGGTCATGGTGCTTGCTAGTGTTCATGTGGTTGCTAGGGTGCTGCTATGTGGCTGATGAAAGGTCCTGGTGGTTGCTAGAGTGTTCGGTTGGTTGAAAAGTAACCTGCACCCTCAAGTCTGTGGGATTTTATTTTCCTTTTAATGTTTATTGTGTTTGTTTGCATTCATGAATGTCATTCAAATATGCGTAATGAGTTACAAACCTGCTGCTGGTTGCACAAACCCCCTTAAGTTAAGTTATAATTATTAGTAAGGGATTTTACTTGTGCAACTGTATGAGCAAAGTGACTAGTGAAGATCTTGCCTTACTAACCACTTATGTCCCTTAACTTGTTGTTTTTAAGCCAGCATATGACAGAAGTGTCCACAGTCAGATCAGTGCAGTCACATCTATAATGTTCCTGAATATTCAGAGTGTTTTATAAGGAGAGCATGAGCGCAGATAATAAGTGCACGCAACTGTACTCATACACTGATGATATCAGTGCCGTGTCTTGGGTTATTACTGTCATCTCAGACCGAGTGTTCCCGCGTGAAGAAGCGTCTAGATCTACATCTGTGGATGAGGAGCGGAAGGGGACAGCGACTCGGGAGCGATCTCCACGGGGCTTTTATTTACGCTTCTCTCCTGCAGAAACAGAGAAACTTGTGTTTAAAAGAGCCTGTATCCAGGGCTATCAGCGCAGACTCGCTCTATCTGCAGGGGTTCAGGTTGAACTTCAAATGGAAATGTGTTTACGCCTGGCGAATGGAGAGCAAAGAGAGAGAAAATGTCTCAGGTTATGTTTGAAAGAAATAAAGCAAGAAAATAGAAATGTAAAGGTCTGAGGATTGAGTCTGCAGGGACAGTGACTAAAGTAGCCCAGCGGCGTTAGATATGCATGAGCTCTGAATCATCGAGTGTGTGTGTGTGTGTCGAGAGAAGCGCAGCGAGTGTGTGTGTGTGTGTCGAGAGAAGCGCAGCGAGTGTGTGTGTGTGTGTGTGTGTCGAGAGAACCGCAGCGTGTGTGTGTGTGTGTGTGTGTCGAGAGAAGCGCAGCGAGTGTGTGTGTGTGTGTGTCGAGAGAAGCGCAGTGAGTGTGTGTGTGTGTGTGTGTGTCGAGAGAAGCGCAGCGGGAAGGTGTTTGTGTCCTTCCCTCTGTCCTACGATAACTGGAGGCCATTCCTGAAGAATAAAACACAGATTATCTGCTAAAACTTTCTTTTTTTAAACTGAGGCTTCAGCGTCTCCATATGAAGCTGAACTTCACGGAGTTCATGGACATGTTGTTGAAACGGTTGTTTAAAGACTGAAAAAACTTGGGGTAGAAACTATTTGCACTATTTACACAAATAACTTTAAAGAAATGGCAAGTAACACATTGAATAATCATCTGTTAACAAACACTTATTCATTACTTCAATGAGCTCATTGTTTCTGCCTTACATTATTACATTGTTTAAATTAACGCATTTTTCACTAACTGTGATTGTGTATATGTACATTTCTGAAATATATAACTCAGACAGTCTCCTCTGATAACAGATCACTCTAAACTGTAATATGGACTCATGCATTTTCTGTAACGCTGCTTTGAAATTGTGTGTTGTGGAAAGCGCTGCACACATGCATGTAAATAAACGCGAAACTAGAAAGACTGATCAGTGTCAGTGTTTCTGAACTCCTGAAACGCCTCCATTGTATCTCGAGTTTCTTCCGGGAACACGTCACAATATTCCTCATTATAATAATTCATACGCAGAATAAAGGGGCGGGGCCTGGTTGAGTTAGTTAGTAGTGTGTTAAACTGGCGGTTATGGTAAGGGGCGGGACATTTCCCACACACACTCGAAGCGCTCGACCAATCACACTGCTCCAGCCGACCAATCAGAGCACAGTGTGCTTTCAGGAGGAGGGGCTTCATAGAGACAGGAAGTGAACAGAGCGTTACTGACAGACTGGGAAGAGAGGAGCAACAATGGAGAATATGATGAAATAATCAATATTCAAGCAGCTTTTTTCATTTTTTTATTAATTGATTATACTTTCCTTGCTTTTCCTGCATGTGCTGCTACATTGATTGGGTTCTGGCTCCTTTTTTTGTCATTTATTGAATGACCTCGGCAACACAATTCCACATTTATTTCCCATTTTCTCTCGGTTCACTCTTGGTTTTACTGTGAGAATGATACTTGCAAGGAAATAGGCTGTTGCCGGTGTTTGGGAAGCGGTTCAATCTCTCTCAGTCCCAGATGCATAAACGACAGAGACAGCCTGAACATGTCGGATGAGGAGGAATCTTTTCCCTCTGTCAGGCTTCAGCGCGAGACGCCATGAAATACCCATCATGTGTCCTGACTCCATTCCTTTGTAATGGAAAAGATGATGGATACAAACCACTCTGAGACCCAGAACAGTTGTAGACAAGTATCTGACAAAATATAGACACAATCCCACCAAATACTGGATGACAGTGAGTAGGAAACCCATGAGTGAGGAGTCTGTCAGCAGCAAAAATAGAAATCAGTATGAAGCTGCATTTGCATCATAAACAGATTATCTGACACCCCGTACAGTCTCCAAGATATATATTCAATTCAATAAAGATGTATTTATATAGCGCTTTTCATAATGCACATCGTTTCAGAGCAGTTTTACAGAAAGTTCATGAGCCCATATTACAATTTACAATGATCTGTTATTATCAGAGGAGTTATGCATTTCAGAAATGTACATATACAAAATCACAGTTAGCTAAAAATGTATTAAACAATTCAATAATTTATGGAAATGCATTTAAACAATGACACAGAGTTAAAGTGCCCCTGTAGTCGAGAGTTTTATCTCATCTTTGATCACTAAAATTACATATTTAAAGTTTTTTTCCTTAAAATATCTTGAATGTAACTCGACACCCTTGCCTCATTTAGTATGCGTGGCTCTATGAATATGCAAATGAGCCCCGCCTCCACTCACTCCCTCACTCAGAGATCCACTGGTTGACGAGCACACGTTGATCTGATTGGTTACAAGGTCGTTTGTGACGTCAGAAACACCAGCGATTTCAGTGTTTTTGAGACTGTCTTTGGTTCACTGCAGTTTTAAGCAGAAAATACTCAGCAATGCTGTCGACTTATGAACTTACACATGTGTGTCTTAAAGCATATTAATAACACCACATAGACACATAAACAACATTAAACGCTGGAGTTTCTCCACAGGGGGATTCATTTGCTCTTCGGTTTTTCAATTCTGCAGCACAGATCCTAGTATTGCTGTGTGTAATCTGATGTAAATATGTATGGTATGAGTGTGTGGGACTAGTTTTCACTGGTGAGGGTTAACAGACGCTCTCAATAGGCCGTTTAAACCCACTCTTTAGATGACAACATCCATTAAGTTTGACTGGTGTGGCAGACGATTAGAAGGAGCCGGTGAAGTGATTAGCGTCCCGTTGGGCAGAGATGTTGAGCGGAACACCATATGGAACGGCACTGAATAAACAAGATGGATCCGCGACGGGGAGCTTTGTTAGCGTATTAGCATGGGGTCAAAGGTCAGCTGCCGCTTTTCATTCGCTCTCATTGAGTTTAAAGCATCACAGATTGCCCCCCCAGAAAACATGCAGTTCAACATTACATGCAATGAAATCATCTCAAGTATTACGCATGGTTTTGTAAGCTCACCGTAGTTACACTAATGTATTCTATGACAGCTATAATTTAATGTGCAAATAACTGCACAGCTGTTTACTTTTGCTGTGAACTTACTGTGACATCAACACGATTAAGATTTTAAACTACAAAAATTATCCAGTTTTCTCCTACAATTTAAATAAACAGATTCCAAGGTTTTCGTTTATGATGTACAACACGCACACCTGTGTTTCAGTAGTAGTTTGTGTAGTTTAGCCTTTACATTCGGCATGAAAGGGAAGTAGCGCTGCTCTTTTCTCCTCTATCGTATATCGAGAGAAGCGCTTCAGGAACAAGAACACATGTGGGAGGGCCTTGACTGACTGTGAGGAATTGATTGGATGGTTGTGGTTGCTATTGGTTGATCTCATGTGAGTGACAGGTTATAGCCCCGCCCACATCATCAGAGAAGAGATGAAGTTTTTCTGATTCAAGATTACCAGGAACATGAGTTTCTCAATAGTGGTAAATCATTTAGAACAAACACTCCAATATTCCATAAATAAACAAAAACAAGATTTTTTTCTTTTATTTACTGCTGACTTTAAATCATTGTGCTGATGGCGTGAAACACAAATACAGTAGTTTTAACCCTGTGTTTACGCTCTTCGTCCTCATCATCATCAGTAGTGCTGTTCTCCAGGGAATAACCGGGTGTGTGTTCTGGAGTCATTAGTGTTTCACGAGTGTGTCTGAACACACTGGATACGACAGAACGAGCTGCTCGTAATTGCTGTGCTTCTGTCATGTTCCGGGGCTTTCTATAGAGACTCTAATTTGTTTTTAAGTGTAGCGTGAGAATGTCAGCTCGAAGACAAATCTTTGCTGATACCGGCATCTGAAATGTATGCCAATTTAGATGATGACAAGCGCTGTAAATCTGAAGCCGCTGTTTGCTCAGTGTCACACCAGAGATTTAGTCTCCAGATCTCTGCACTTTGAAGTGTTATTAACTCACAAATCCTATTGTAGTAAATCAGATCGGAATAATTGGGAAAATAAATTAGCATACAGTTGGAATATGAAGGAACGGGTTTATGCCTTATTAGCATGCATGCAGAGTAAAATAAACGGCTTCGTTTGTGTTTTTGTACCAAGTTCATTTGCAGGAACGTTGAATCCTGAATATATATATGCATAGATTAGAAATAAAGCTTCCAAAAGACAGATTTCACAGTGATTCCGTAGAAGACCCATCTTTGGTTCCCAAAGGAACCTTTCAGTGATCAGTTTTCTTTTTCTTGGTGTGAGGAACATTTCAATATTAAAAATGACCTTTTTCCACTATAAAGAACATTGGAAAAATTCCATGTATGTTAAAAGTTCTTCATATTATATATTATTTGCACACACATAAACTATATATAATATGCAACAATCAGTTCCTTGAATTTAATTGGTGATGAATCATGACTGTCTTTATGAGTGAGTCATTGAATCATTCACTCAACCAATTCATTTAAAGACACTGATTCATTCAGAAACAAATCAAATGAATGAGCCATTGAATATTTCAACTCATTAGGACTGATTCATTCGGGAACTAAACAAGTGTCTCAATCATTGAGAATGACTCAATCATTCAAATGTTTGAAAAGCACGGACTCATTCAGGGTTAGGACGCTTCTTTGACGCGTGATACATTTTGAACGCCTCTGATTGGTGCTTGTGTTCATGCGTTTAACTTTGATTGGTTACATCGCTCAACGCTACAAAAACACGTTTTAAACAGAAACCTTTGCTATATTTAAATAGAAAAGCACAATTTACAATTACTTTATTGTGGCAGCTCCTGTGAAACTGAAGGCCAGAGATGAGATTGAGCTGGAGGCAGCACAGCGATGATGAGTGAGATCTCAGTGTTCCTGCGATTCTGGAGAGCTCAGCATCAGCGCGCTGATGTAACGGACACTGGGAGATATCCCCAACACAGATTCCTCTGGGATCACAAGCATCATCATCATCAGGAGGAATCCAGCAAACACTTTCACAGCAGCTTCATGATCAACTCTCCATACGCATGTCTTCAGGAAAGGGTTCAGGTGTATATATATAAAAAATAAAATCTTAATCAGAAAAGAAATAGTGCTGGGCAGCGATTAATCGCATCCAAGATAAAAGTTTGTGTTTACAAAATATATGTTTGTGTGCTGTGTATAATTATTTTGTATATATAAATGCACACATGCATTTAAGACAAATGTGATATTTATATATAAAATATTTATAATATAAAAAAGTATATACATGCAAATATTTCTTAAATATAAACATGCACGTGTGTGTATTTATATATACAAAATAATTATACACAGCACACACACATACATTATATAAACAAACTTTTATTTTGGATGCGATTAATTGTTGCCAAATATTTTCCTTTATGGATAAAATAATGTGATTTTGACTTCAAGTACGCGAGTGTATCGCTCCTGTTATAGTTGTGCATGTGGTTTGTTTGAGGCGTGATCAGCCGTTATATGTAAGATGGAGCGTGAGTGTGTGTGTGTGTGCGTTCACTCAAAATCCCCTCCGGACTGATGGCGAGCATCCATCTTTTTTCCATTTGTAAAAGCTCAGATGGCCGTGACCTTCTGCGGATAATCGGGTGAAGCAGGAGAGGCAGAGAAATGGCTTCACTTTCATTTATTTATGTCTAATGTGCGGCTGCAGGTTCGGCGCTCTGTTTTAGACCACTTAATGCTGGGCCTGATCCATCCGGTCTCCATTAAAGATGCGGTCCCCTCCGGCAGACCCCTGAGAGCCCGCGCTCCGCCATCAGGCGCTGAGGCACGAGCTGAGAGCTGCAACACTCGGGAGAGTTTCAGACATTTACTGCCGTGTGCAGATGGCGTATTACAGTTCCTATTAAACGCATTTGTCAGGCTGTGGGTTTAGCGCGCGCTCGGACAGGTGTGTTGATTATGGGCTTGTGTAGTTTGTGCCAATGTATCATCTGCCAGAGCTGGAAATCTGGCACTCACCTTCTTCATTTCCCTGTTTATTATTTAGTATTTAATGTAAAAATTATATGTGTATATATACATGCGGGGCTTGACTTTATCTTTTTTGATCACCCGCCGCTGTGGTTTTCACTGGCCACAATCTTGACATCGATACCATAGGGAAAAACTGCCGTATAGATATTTAGAATATTATCTCAGATTTTTGGCAGTCGATATATTAGGCTGCTGTCACTTTAAGACCTGAGCCATTATACTGTTTTATATAGCTGATGTACTTGTTAAAATCCTCGGGAATGATACAAACCATGCTCAATATGCGCAATCCCATACTGAACTTCAAGCCCTGTAACACCAACAATATTCATCTGGAGCAAATGAAACGAGTGAGTAAAGGGATGCGGGTGTGTGTGACGCGGGTGTGTGTGTTCATCAGATCTGGATACGGCCTGGATCCGGCAGACTGCGGAAAACCCCGGGATAAACAGAGAGACTAATATCAGCGTAGATGCCATTCTTCTTATGATGTAACGAGTACATCAGGATTTAAGGGAAGTGTTCCCAGTTCCGGCTGACCTAATCTATGCAGCCTAACATTGAATTATAGAAGTCTATAATATATTATGTGTATGCTAGGTCAAAGAGATGTGTTTTTAGTCTAGCTTTGAACTGACAGAGTGTGTCTGCTTCCCGGACAATGGTAGGAAGACTGTTCCAGAGTTTTGGTGCTAAATAGGAAAAGGCTCTACCGCCTGCAGTCGATTTTGATATTCTAGGTATTATCAACTGGCCCGAATTTTGAGATCGCAGTAGACGTGAAGGACTATAATGCGTTAAGAGCTCGCTCAAGTACTGCGGAGCTAAACCATTTAGTGCTTTGTAAGTAATCAACAATATTTTAAAATTTATACGATGTTTAATAGGCAGCCAATGCAGTGTTGACAGAACCGGGCTAATATGGTCATACTTCCTGGTTCTGGTAAGAACTCGAGCTGCTGCGTTTTGGACAAGCTGTAGTTTGTTTATTAAGCGTGCAGGGCAACCACCCAGTAGAGCATTACAATAATCTAGTCTTGAGCTCATGAACACATGAACTAACTGTTCCGCATTTGTTAATGAGAGCATATTGCGTAATTTAGATATTTTTTAAGAAGGAAAAATGCGGTTTTATAGATACTAGACATGTGACTTTCAAATGAAAGATCGGTATCAAAGAGCACAGACACACACACACACACACCCAGGTTCCTAACCAACGACGAAGACTTAACAGAGCAGCCATCAAGTGTTAGACAGTATTCTGGGTTATTACGTGTATCTGTGTTACTTTAGCACTGTTAACCCAAATACAAACTAAAGTTGCATCAGCTTCCCATGACTGAGTGTCATCATCACCAAACACGCCACATCCAGCCTGCAGACTCCCTTAATTAATGCTGAAGAGTGTGTGTGTGTGTGTGTGTGTGTGTGTTTGAGCAGTCGAAGCTCAGGTCTGTCCCAGAAGTGCCGGCGCCCGAGGCAAATGCTCCCAGAGACTGTGTGTGTGTGTGTGTGTGTGTGTGTGTGTCGTGGGGAAGAGACAGTCAGTTCCAGTTCCCTGTGACAAGAGCTCTCAGGAGTGTGTATTAGTGGGAACGGGACGAGTGTTTAAGGGCTATACTGTCTCCTGAGTAACTGGGAGCCGTGCGTCTGTTTAATGGGATCGCCTTTGTTGAGTTTCAGGATTTGATGCACGCCAGGAAAAGACACAGTTAAACCTGTTGTTACCAACACACTAATGCTGGGAGATTGGTCTTCAATTTACAGCTTTCTTATTCAACGTATTTGATTAAAAGGCTGTGACTAATGAAATAAATGTATGCCTTCTTATCATGATGCACACTTTAACCCTCTGTTGCTCCTCGGCCATCTTTTTGTTTATTTATTTTTTACTTCATCAGAAT
>CM060639.1:240000-260000 GCA_030578275.1 Meda fulgida
CTCTTCTCTGTAATGCTCATCTGTGCCGGGGAACAGACCCGTTTGTGCCGACCGCCATCTTAGGTGAGCAGCTCCTCTCTCTCCCTGATGGCGAGGAGAACACACTAACACACACACGTCTTCCTCAGAGTCTCGCTCTCCAGCACTGACATCTAGCTCTCTTAACATCAACATGCATTTACTGGAGAAGAAGCACTGACTGAAGATTAACCTTTTCTGACCCCACTGGCAGATTTATTCTTGTTTTATTACACGGCTCTGTGGAATACTTGATTCTGATTGGTCAATTCCACAGGATTATTACTCCCCGATAACAGCAAACACAGAAACACACTCATCCGGGTCTCTGAGTCAGCAGCGCTACACACTCGCTAGCAACCGCTTCTCTTCGTGGAAGTTTTGCTTTTGGTGCGCTAATAAAATATTAAAACTCAGTCGAATCAATATTTTGTGTACAGTTATTTAATTATTCTTATCTCCATAATTATTTATGTGGTAAATGCTGTGTAATAAGTGTCATGACTGTATACCGAATCTCGTAAATGTCCGTCTAGTTTGATCTCGCCGCTGAAACCGCTCTCTCTCTTAAAAAGCTTTAAAGAGCCAATAAAATGTTTCAACTCAGATCAATATTTTGTGTAATTATTTACATGAAGCGTAGCGTCAGTTCTGGCAGGTCGCGTTAGTCTCGCGTCAGACTCACGGATCCTCGACCACTGTCGGGAGAACACAAGCCTGCTGCTCCAGTGCGTGGATCTGGATTGAAGAATGTTTTAGATGTTTGTGCTGGAAAGAGACAGAACCCTTGAGGAAGACGCTCGTGTTCAGTGTGTGTGTGTGTGTGTGTGTGTGTGTGTGTGTTGAGAGACAGACAGGACGTAGATCTGACGCTTCTCACATTCATTCCTGCCTGCTTTTCTCGTGTGTGTGAGATCTGAGGTTATTCCTCCGGGCCGAGGCTTCACCCCATCCCATCCGCATCCGGTGTCGTGCGTGGCGTCACGTGTGTCTACGACCTCTCATGTGCATGGACAGATCATGTGGACCGGATGAGGGGGAGTGGCAGTGGGCACCATACAGGAAACCAGTCATTTCCATTCTTCAGTTCGTTATGCTAATGATAGAATTACAAACACACTTTCTCATTATAACGTCCTTGTGTTTAAAACAGAACACAGTTTTACTAGCCTTTCGACCGGCTGCATCACACGGCACATGCTTTTCTTACTCAGTGTTTTTGTCTGGTTTCCAGTCCAAATATATAAACATTCTTAAATCAAGATGCATTTACTAGATGAGTGAAATGCCATAAGATATTATGTCTTGTTTTCTGGAGGAATTAATCAAAATGAAGTGAGTTGATGCTTTAAAAAAGCTAAATTATCAACCAATGGGATAAGAAAAATAAAAAATACTATTAATCTAAACAGAAACAAGATTATTTTTCCTCCACCATTGGCAGTTAATTTGGCTTATTTTAAGCAAAAACTCACTTCATTTTATTGATTTCCCCAGACAACAAGACATCATTTCTTATGGCGTTTTACTACTGTAGTAAATGCATCTTGATTTAAGAAATGGTCTAAACCAGACAAACACTGAGTAAGAAGAGCATGTGCAGTGATATTAAATAAGGCCTGCGTTCAGAAGTATATTTCCCATTCGTTCAGTTGCGAGACATAAGGCGGCGTACGAACGAGGAATTATGAACTAGTCGTCCCATAAAGCACTGTTTATGTTTGTCTTAAAGGGACGGTTCACCCAAATATTATAATCCACTCTCCCGTGTGTCGCTGCTTTCTTCTGTGGAACACGAAAGATATTTTGAAGAACATTGGGAACCAAATAACTTTGGACCCCATTGACTTCTTTTTTGTTGCATCGAAGAAAGAAACTTTCTGAACACATGATGCCCTTCTGGAGTGAACTATCGCTTTCACTGACTTTAGGTATAGGCAGCTATTTAGTTATATAGCAGTCTTTCAGTTTTTTCTGAATTGCGTTAATTACAACATGATGCTTTATCTTAAGCGCATTGATTTAGGCAGATCTCATCCCCGCCGGCACACGACCGACACTCAACACTGAAAGTGATCAAATAATGAAAGCTGTAGAAGATTCTGGTGCTAAATGGTTGTAAAAAGGTTAGCAAAATACTTATAAATCAACATCGACATTATTGCAAGATCTGCATGAAAAGTAAAGCTGAAACAATGTTGAAATATCAGCGTTCATCCGATCCGCAAGCTTCCGCTTCGACTCAGATTTACTCACCAGTTAACATTGAAATAATGTTTGCTTCAACACAGAAAAACAACGGCGTTGGTTACCGACACACTTCTGAATCGCCCAGTCAGCTCAGTGAAGGCAGATCCACGTGGATTAGATGCGTATACTGGACGGCCTCGCGAGTCTCCGGGGTTAGGGTCAGGCAAGCGTTCGCGCAGCGCTGCAGACGTGCGCTAGTCAGGAGAACCAGTCAGAACCTCAGATAGTCTTCATGTGTAGCTGCTCTTGCTTCAAACTATCTTGTTGCTTACACCCTTTTTCCTCTCTCTTCCTGTTTTCTTTCTTCACATTTAACCTGTTATGTATCCTCTTAAAAAGTGCCCATTAATGGTAAGTTGCCAATCGGCCCTGTGTTTTTGGGGGGTTTACTGTCAGTGGGATCCGCTCCCCCTCAAACCGTCTCTCTCTCTCCCTCTCTCTCTCTCTCCCTCTCTCTCTCTCTCCCTCTCTCTCTCTCTCTCTCTCTCTCTCTCTCTCTCTCTCTCTCTCTCTCTCTCTCTCTCTCTCTCTCTCTCTCTCTCTCTCTCTCTCTCTCTCTCTCCCTCTCTCTCTCTCTCCCTCTCTCTCTCTCTCTCTCTCTCTCTCTCTCCCTCTCTCTCTCCCTCTCTCTCTCTCTCTCTCTCTCTCTCTCCCTCTCTCTCTCTCTCCCTCTCTCTCTCTCCCTCTCTCTCTCTCTCTCTCTCTCTCTCTCTCTCTCTCTCTCTCCCTCTCTCTCTCTCTCCCTCTCTCTCTCTCTCTCTCTCTCTCTCTCTCCCTCTCTCTCTCTCTCCCTCTCTCTCTCTCTCTCTCTCTCTCTCTCTCCCTCTCTCTCTCCCTCTCTCTCTCTCTCTCTCTCTCTCTCTCTCCCTCTCTCTCTCTCTCTCTCTCTCTCTCTCTCCCTCTCTCTCTCTCTCTCTCTCTCTCTCTCTCTCCCTCTCTCTCTCTCTCTCTCTCTCTCTCTGGCATGGCCTGGTGTCGCACACCCTCCCCATCCACCTGTGCAGACATTAGCTAGCATGGCCTCCTCATACACACACCGTGTGTGAAACACCCTCCACTCACCCGCATCCTCACACTGCAAAACATGCTTTTCTTACTTAGTATTTTTCTCTTGTTTCCAGTTCAAATTTCTAAACATCAAGATACATTTTCCAGATGAGTAAAATGCCATCAGATATTATGTCTCATTTCTGGGGAAAAAATCAAAATGAAGTGAATTGTTGCTTAAAACAAGCTAAAGCCAATGGGGTGAGAAAAATAATCTTGTTTCCGTTAATTTAGATTTTCCCCCCATAAAACAAGACATAATATCTGATGGCATGTTACTCATCTGGGAAATGCATCTTGATTTGTAGGCATCTGACTGTAAACGAGAGACTGCCGAGTGAGAACAGCGTGTATGCACATGTGCTTCTGTTCTGGCTCCCGGCTGCTGTGAAGGGCCACATCCACACATCACGTCCCCTTCATTCGGTCATCCACCATTCGTGCGATCTCTAGCGAGCTAGTTGATGAGAACAGACGGCTTTGTTTTGGTGTGTATATTTGAGGTGCGCGTTCTGTTTATGCACATGTCGATTAGAGTTGTTGTTGTTGTTGTGGTTGTGCTCATCTCTTCATGTAGTCGTCGTTTAGCAGCCGTAAACTCTTCTTTATCCATGTTTGCTGACGGTGTTTGTGGTTTTGGTTTAGATGAGAGCCAGACAATGGCCAGCGAGACCAGCAGCCTGGTTCAGTCACACACACACTCCTATAAGAAGCGTGAGGCGCTGGACGTGCCGTACCAGACCGGACAGCTGCACCCGGCCATCCGAGTGGCCGACCTCCTGCAGCACATCACGCAGATGAAGTGTGCCGAGGGCTACGGCTTCAAGGAGGAGTACGAGGTGATCCTGCAGGCAGTCTGTTCTCCCTCCGTGTTTCTGTCGTGCTTCCAGTCCACATATCTATAGCATTCCCAACTCACGCGGGATTTACAGCATTTCCAACTCACATTCCCAACTCAGGTGGGATTTAAAGCATTCCCAACTCACGTAGGACTTACAGCATTCCCAACTCACATAGGATTTACAGCATTCCCAACTCGCGTAGGATTTACAGCATTCCCAACTTACATGGGATTTACAGCATTCCCAACTCACGTGGGATTTACAGCATTCCCAACTCACGTAGGATTTACAGCATTCCCAACTCAAGTAGGATTTACAGCATTCCCAACTCATGTGGGATTTACAGCATTCCCAAGTCACGTGGGATTTACAGCATTCCCAACTCACGTGGGATTTACAGCATTCCCAACTCACATGGGATTTAAAGCAATCCCAACTCACGTAGGATTTACAGCATTCCGAACTCACTTAGGATTTACAGCATTCCCAACTCACGTAGGATTTACAGCATTCCCAATTCACGTGGGATTTACAGCATTCCCAACTCACATGGGATTTACAGCATTCCCAACTCACATAGGATTTACAGCATTCCCAACTCACATAGGATTTACAGCATTCCCAACTCACGCAGGATTAACAGCATTCCCAACTCACATTCCCAACACACGTGGGATTTACAGCATTCCCAACTCACGTAGGATTTACAGCATTCCCAACTCACGTAGGATTTTCAGCATTCCCAACTCACGTTGGATTTATTGCATTGCCAACTCACGTAGGATTTACAGCATTCCCAACTCACACGGGATTTACAGCATTCCCAACTCACGTAGGATTTACAGCATTCCCAATTCACGTAGGATTTACAGCATTCCCAACTCACATGAGATTTACAGCATTCTCAACTCACATAGGATTTATAGCATTCCCAACTCACGTAGGATTTACAGCATTCCCAACTCACGTAGGATTTATAGCATTCCCAACTCACGTGGGATTTACAGCATTCCCAACTCACATAGGATTTACAGCATTCCAAACTCACGTAGGATTTACATCATTCCCAACTCATGTAGGATTTACAGCATTCCCAACTCACGTAGGATTTACAGCATTCCCAACTCACATGGGATTTACAGCATTCCCAACTCACATAGGATTTACTTCACAAGTAACATGACATTAGAAATTCTGTCTCGTTTCCTGATAAATAAATACAATGAAGTGAGTTTTTGCTTAAAACAAGCTAAATGATCTGCCAACGGGGTAAGAAAATAATCTTGTTTTCTTTAAGAATTAAAACTTCATTTTATTTATTTGTTTGAATTTCTTGTGTCATTTTACTTTTCTAGTAAATGCTTCATGATTTAAGAAATTTTAGATATTTGGACTGGAAACAAGTCAAATCAAGCATTTTTTGCAGTGTACTCTCTTACTATCATTTGTTTTGTCACATGTTTGTGCATCACTGCATGCTGTTTGCATATTATGAATAATTCATCCTGAAAAATCATTTAGTCACATTTAAAGTGCCCTATTATTATCGAGTGTAAAAACTCAGCAAAGTTTAAAGCTCAAAGGGTAGATAAATAAAGTTATTGTTTCCTAAAAGAAAGAAGTGATTCTGAACTGAAACGAGTCATCAGTAATTCCAGTCTCACTTCCTGTTACAATGTAACTAATTAGCATAATGCCCGGCTCTGGTCTTGATTGGCTGATCAGCGTCTCTTAGCTCCGCCCTCAAACACTAGTGTATCTGAGACTGGAGAGTTTGGCTCGTGTTGTTCGTGTCGAGAAGACGCTGTTATCACTGTGATCAAGAGATTCAGATATGATAATGAGCGTTTGCTTTCTGACCAATCACAGCAGAGCAGCTGTCAGAGAGGCGGGGCTTAGAGCGCCTGAATCTTCAAACGAAGCGTTTCAGACACTGAGAGAAAAGAGCTGATGCTGCAGTGCAGATTATGAGCACATTACAGTGTTTCTGAGCTTGTGTGAATGTGCATCTGTTGTAGGAGACTCAGAAACAACATCAGGAGCCTTTAAACAGCAGAATAGGGCATTTAAAACAATGTCATTCCAAACCTGACTTTATTTCTTCTGTGAAACACAAAAGGAGATGTTTAGCAGAATGTCCAAGCTTCTGTTTTGCATACAACAAAAGTGGATTTTATGGCACTTTTTTTTTGTTCATTTTTTATTTTAGCTTGATTTTCATTTTGTGTTTAATGGGGAAAAAAGTAACACAGGTTTGAAACGACATGAGAATGAGTAAATGATTCAACTCTTCTTTTAATTTTAACAGCAAAAATTTGTTCTTCCTCAGTGTTTCTGACTCGTTCTCCAGCACAAACATCTACACATCATTAAATCAAGAGTCATTTATTGGAGAAGCACAATGACTGAAGATATTAAGACTTGATTACTGATAAATATATCTAAATAAAGTGAGTTTGTGCTCAAAACTAGAACAAATATCTTCAGTCATTGTGCTTCTCCAGTAAATGACTCTTGATTTAATGATGTGTAGATGTTTGTGCTGGAGAACGAGTCAGAAGATCGTGAGGAAGAGATGTTGTGATGTCATGTCGTCTCGGCCCGCTCCAGTGTTGGTTCTGTCCCGGCCCGCTGAGCACATTATCCTCACACACACACACACGCATGCTGATCTCTGAGCCTGTGTGTGTTTGTGTGTGTGTGTGTGTGTGTGTGTGTGTGTGTGCCATCCTCTCACTCACAGCTTGCTCCTTCACATCTCAATGAAGTAAATATTTCAGGCCGGAGCCGCTGGGTGGGGGCCGCCCCGAGGGCTCGTTCATTATGGATAAAGAGTGTTTTAGAGTTGAGGAAGATGTTGAGTTCAGCACACACTCCATCCTGTCTTAACTGTGTTTCTCCATGTTGAATACAGTCGCACAGTGATTGAGATGACCAGCACTAAAATATTCCCTTATCTTTCCCTCCGATACATGCTTCTTGTTATTCCGTACATTAACTTTGGAAAAGATAAACGAGGTAAGCAGCACTTTTTGGAAATATGTAAGATGTTTTAGTTGCTTGTTAGTTGCTGATATGAAAGATAAGTTTTGTCCTTAAAGCTCCTGTAACTGGCCCTTCGCTAAGCCCCGCCTTTAAACACTCACTGACCAATCCTAGCTTAGCTGCTGTTTTTTTTTGTTGTTTTTTTTAAATAACAATAGGGGAATACAGAGTCATGCAACACTTAAATCTATAGCTTAGCAGCTGTTGCCGTCCACTGTAGGATTTTCTTATTTTTTAAATGCAAAATGCAATGCAAAGTTTAAAACTATGAAATCATATGGCGAAATATTGTTGCAGAGTTACACAGAGAGAAGGATTTTTCCATCTTTTAATAAATGACTATAAGAAGTTTGAATCAAGTCAATGCATAATTTAATTATTTCTTTAAAGAGCAACAAGTCAAGTCCGCTTTATTTCTACAGCGCTTTACACAGAACAGATTAATAAGCATCTTTAATAAGCATCTCTGAAGTGTCAGTGTTACAAAGTTCATCAATTATGAAACAGAAGCAGTGTCATAATTCTTTCCAGACCATGAAGAATCACACGAGACCCTGGATCACAGCACCAGTCTCGAGCCGCGCGTATATCTGTGGCAGTGGCAACAGGACCCTGCATGGGTCAAAATTATACATCTTTCTTTTATGACAAAAATCATTAGGATATTAAGTAAAGATCATGTTACATGATGATATTTTGTATATTTCCTACCGTAAATATATCAAAAAATATTTTTGTGAGTGGATGCAGGAAAATCAGCAACAAAAATGCACACTTTTAAAGGAGATTTCTCAATATTTCTCTGTTTTTGCACCAGATTCCAGATTAACAATAGTTGAATCTCAGGCTACTATTGTCCTATCCTAACAAACCACACTTCAGTGGAAAGCTCATTTATTCTGCTCAGTTTCCACACGTTGACCCTTACGACTGGTTTTGTGGTCCAGGGGCACATGTGTAGAGTTAGCAACCGTAACCGAGGGGCGGAGCTTAACGAAGGGATCGCTATGGACTTTACAGTAACAGAATCCAGCATCTGAATCATAATGTGAGATATAAAGCACACCAGAAGCTTCTCATACACACACCGTGGAGGGTTTGGTGTCGCCGCTCTCGCAGCTTCTGTCCGCAGTAATGATGCGTAGCGATAAAGAGAAGCGGGGAATTGACTACTGCATCCTAGAGCAACATGCATTATTAAATCTGGCTTGATGCTTGTTTTATTCATGCTTGTTTTGACATCTTTCAGAGAGCGAGTGTTAATTGGCATCAGTTTCGGCACAACTGTTTATTTGATTGGATTTCTCCTTCTCCGCTGTCCTCAGCGCCACCGAAGGATTCAGAAAGGTTCATGTTATAGAGTTTGATTCTAAAGGAATCCAGATCTGATTCTTAGAAATGTGCCATAGTTTGAGCTCATAGTTCCAGGCATGCGTCGGATTGGCTGTGGTTTCGAGGCTCAGCCAATCACAGCGAGTGTCCTCGAGGGACAGAAACAGCCTGGAGCTTCCCATCAGCCATTGCACCATCTCGACCCATGAAGCTTATTTATTCAGCACCACATTTCTATATTTCAAAAGATTATTTTTCCATCACGCACAGTCTGAGAATCATTATTCTCTCCAGCTTGGCTCCAGCAACTCTTCTAGTGGTTGTGTGTGTTTCTGCATCTCCTCACGGAAGCGCCGTCAGTGTTTGCTTGACAGATTTTGCACTTTGTAACGCGCCTTGGCTTTGTAAACGCTCTCGGAGGCGTGTGAATATTTAAATGTGTGTTATGCATCTGACACGCGTCTCCTGCTGTTTCACTCAGTTGTCCTTATTCTCGGACTCCCGCATCTCATTATCATCTCATTATCCGAAGGTGTTCGTCACTCGTGCGCTCGCTTGCACACACTGTCACTTACGAGACGTCAAAGGACAAGCGTCTCCGAACACACACACCCCACACACTTCAGGCCACGGTGAGCAACACACACACCAGGCCACGGTGAACAACACACACACCAGGCCACGGTGAACAACACACACACCAGGCCACGGTGAACAACACACACACCAGGCCACGGTGAACAACACACACCAGGCCACGGTGAGCAACACACACACCAGGCCACGGTGAGCAACACACACACCAGGCCACGGTGAGCAACACACACACCAGGCCACGGTGAGCAACACACACACCAGGCCACGGTGAGCAACACACACACCAGGCCACGGTGAGCAACACACACACCAGGCCACGGTGAGCAACACACACACCAGGCCGCGGTGAGCAACACACACACGGTGAGCAACACACACACACACCAGGCCACGGTGAACAACACACACACCAGGCCACGGTGAGCAACACACACACCAGGCCAACTGAGCAACACACACACGGTGAGCAACACACACACCAGGCCAACTGAGCAACACACACACGGTGAACAACACACACACCAGGCCACGGTGAGCAACACACACACCAGGCCACGGTGAACAACACACACACCAGGCCACGGTGAGCAACACACACACCAGGCCACGGTGAGCAACACACACACGGTGAGCAACACACACATCAGGCCACGGTGAACAACACACACACCAGGCCACGGTGAACAACACACACACACCAGGCCACGGTGAACAACACACACACCAGGCCACGGTGAGCAACACACACACGGTGAGCAACACACACACCAGGCCACGGTGAACAACACACACACCAGGCCACGGTGAACAACACACACACCAGGCCACGGTGAACAACACACACACACCAGGCCACGGTGAACAACACACACACCAGGCCATCATTAAAGCACAGAGACGGATGATGAAAACCGTCATCAGTGTGTTCACACAGACACACACACACACATACAGACACGCACACGCACACACACACACACGCACGCAGACACACACGCACGCAGACACACAAACACACACACGCACACACGCAGACACACACACACATGCACGCACGCACACACACGCACGCAGACATACGCACACACACGCGCACACACGCGCACACACGCACGCAGACACACACACACACACACGCACACACACACACACACACGCACGCAGACACACACACACACACACACGCACGCACGCACCCAGACACACACACACACACACACGCGCGCGCACGCAGACACAAACACACACAGGCACACACACACACTCGCATCAGTGGTCTGTGGACAGTGATGATAATGCCGTGTTGTTATCCGCTGGAAGACTGGCCTTCATAAGCCAGCGCTGAAGTTTATTTTCATAATCATCTGTAATTGCTCCGCTTCATTAATGTTTCATGCGCTTCGGTTCAGGAGGAGCGTCTGCTTTGATTCCGTTCCTTTCTCGCTCTTTAATTCCCTCCAATGTAGATCATGTGCTGACGTTCTGAAGTCGTGTTAGTGCAAGTTAAACTCGCTAAGCAGCTTTACTGGACGTGTGGATAATGCAATAAACTTCATTACACATCTCTCCCTCGCGGGCCAAAATGACCCAAAGCCCTGAAATTAGACTTTTTATTATATTTATTATATTATATTATTTTATTATATTTTTTTTGTCCTGAAAGCTTATTATATTTTTTATTTTTATCATATTTTTTTAATTTTGTCATTTTTTTATTTTACTTACCTTTTAAATGACTCGATAAATAATAAATAAATAGTAATTTTAGCACATTCCTCACATTCTTTCAACTTAAATTCAAAATAACTCACAATTTCATCCATAACCCTTTTAATTCAGCTCTAAATATCTTACATTGTGTGTGTGTGCATTCAGATACACATGTGGACATAATTTTTTTTTTAATTGGTGAAGTTTTAGCATTATTAGTTTTTCTCTGTGAACTGAAGCATTCCTCACATTCCTAAGGGCTCAGATTGAGCCGAGGGAAGGATTTCTTACTTTTTTAAATTTCAAAACTCCTCGAATCCATTACATTTGTGTGTGTGTGTGTGTGTATTCAGAAGAGTCTTGGACCCTCTGATGAACACTCGTGATCAAACATGAGCCGCTGGACTGGACAGGGCTTTATGTTCTCGTATTCTAAATATGAAAACTCAAGTTGGCTTTTCCCTGACAGACTTCATCAGGATCTGTAGTGTTGACCTTTAACCTGTCGCTGTTTCTCTCTGCTAACCCTCGTTCTGTGTGTGTTTACGGCTGTGTTTATGATTGTGTTTCAGAGCTTCTTCGAAGGACAGGCGGCGCCGTGGGACTCGGCCAAGAAAGACGAGAACCGAATGAAGAACCGCTACGGGAACATCATCGCATGTACGTGGAGAAGCGTGTTTCTCCGAGCGTGTGTGTGTGTGTGTGTGTGTGTGATGAGAGTCACTCTCTCTTACATCAGAGAGAGCTTCACACACACACACACACACACACACACACACACACAGCGTCAGTGGTCATTATGAAAATGAGCTTACAGTAATAAGGATGATTTTTCCGGACGTTGCTGTAAGAGTTTTCCCAGGAGCCTGTGTGTGTGTGTCTGTGTGTGTGTGTGTGTGTGTGTGAAGCGGCGTCACATGACTTCAGTGTCTCTCGGACAAGACGAACCAAACTGAGGCATAAACAGAAAGTCAACACTGTTCAGTCACACCGTCTCTGGGATTAATAATGTTCTGGTTCTTTTTGTGATCAGGTCTCACTCCACTTTCACACAAGTGTTTATGTTGAGACCTGAGATGGTACAGAATGATGACTGTAACTCATTATGTGTGTGTGTGTGTGTGTGTGTGTGTGTGTGTGTTTTCAGACGATCACTCGCGTGTGCGACTGCAGCCTCTGGACGGAGAGCAGAGCTCCGATTACATTAATGCTAATTATGTTGATGTAAGTATAAGTACACACACCAGCATTACAGGTCAGTGTGTGTGTGTGTGTGTGTGTGTGTGTGTGTGTGTACGTATGTGTGTGTTATAACTCTCTCAGTCAGTATCAGGATCACAGCTCCTCTTATTCTCATCTCGTCTCACCAAACACACGCACACACACACACACACACACACACACACACACACACTCAGACACTCACACACACAGACACACACACGCACACACACACACACACACACACAGTTAATCCAGACGCACGTCAGCAGATTTAGGATTAGATTTTCCCGCCCCAGACGTAAACACACACGACACCTGTGGGTTTGCACACACACTACTGTGTGTTATATTAGATTATTTTATATAATGTTATGCTGTTATAAAGTTAATAAATATTTTTATTAGACATTGCTAATACTTCAGATGTCACTCTGCAGCTCAGGAAACATAATTATTTTTTATTATTAGGTCATAAAAGCTGCTTGATGGTTATTGAGTTTTCCCTGGAGATTCTCTTACTAAAATAACCGGTTGGTGTTGCTAACTGAGTAAATGTTGTTTTCCACACACAAACACACACACAGACACACACAGACACACACACACACAGACACACACACACACAGACACACACACACACACACACAGACACACACACACACATACACAGAGACACACACACACACACACAGACACACTCAGACACACACAGACACACACACAGACACACAGAGACACACACACACACAGACACACACACACGCACACACACACACACACACACACACAGACACACACACACAGACTCACTCACACACACAGACTCACTCACACACACAGACACAAACACAGACACACACACACACAGACACACATACACAGACACACACACACACACACACACAGACACACACACACACACACGGTGCTCTTTAAAAACATAAAGCCATTTGAAATATGAGGACTCAGGAAATGTCCTCACAAATCACAAAAACAAGAGCACAGACACACACACACACACACACACACACACACCACACATACACAGACACACACACACACACATACACACACAGACACACACACACACACACATACACAGACACACACACACACACACACACACACACTGATCTGCTTCAGTCCTGAAGAATATCCCGGAAGAGCACCGCTGGGTCGGGAATAGTGGATTCTGGGAGTTTGTAGCGCACTGGTGCCATCCGTACATCAGACACACTCTCCTCGGTTTAATATCACGGAACATCATGTTTTATTGGATCTAGTTGTTGTTAAACGGGGAAAATACAAAACAACAAAGAAATCATTTTACAAACACATCAAATAAAGCATATTTCGTAAGCTTTTGGAACTTGATGTAGAAACATCACGCATCATGTGTCAGACGTCCGGGAACTTCTACAACAAATGAATTAGAAAACAGACATTGTTATAAATATCTTTAAACATCCACATAGAAATAAAGTCTGAGACGAGGATGGCAGAAAGAAGGATCTGTGCGTGAACGCTCCTCTAATGGCGTCAGCGGCGTGTTTCTGTGGCTCAGCGCAGCTCAGTCTGAACGAGGCAGAAGGCGCTTAATTACCATCATTTGTTTTATAGATGAATTCTCAGCGCAGTTCAGCGCAGACACACACGTGACCGACCCCGAAACACTGCGTCACATCACCACAGCAGGCCTGAGCATCTTCATCATCATCATCATCTTCACCTTCATCTCAACATCTTCATCTTCATCATCTTCATTATCACCTTCATCTCAGCATCTTCATCTTCATATCAACATCTTCATCTCAGATGATGAGGAAGAGATGATGATGAGGAAGAGATGATGATGATGAGGAAGAGGAGATGGTGAGGAAGAGATGATGATGAGGAAGAGGAGATGATGATGAGGAAGAGATGATGATGATGAGGAAGAGGAGATGATGATGAGGAAGAGATGATGATGATGAGGAAGAGGAGATGATGATGAGGAAGAGATGATGATGAGGAAGAGATGATGATGGTGAGGAAGAGATGATGATGATGAGGAAGAGGAGATGATGATGAGGAAGAGATGATGATGAGGAAGAGATGATGATGATGAGGAAGAGGAGATGATGATGAGGAAGAGGTGATGATGGTGAGGAAGAGATGATGATGATGAGGAAGAGGAGATGATGAGGATGAGGAAGAGGAGATGATGAGTAAGAGGAGATGATGATGAGGAAGAGATGATGATGATGAGGAAGAGGAGATGATGATGATGAGTAAGAGGAGATGATGAGTAAGAGGAGATGATGATGATGAGGAAGAGATGATGATGAGGAAGGGATGATGATGAGGAAGAGATGATGATGATGATGAGGAAGAGGAGATGAGGAAGAGATGATGATGAATAAGAGGAGATGATGATGAGGAAGAGATGATGATGATGAGGAAGAGATGAGGAGGAGGAAGAGGAGATGATGATGAGGAAGAGATGATGATGATGATGAGGAAGAGGAGATGATGATGAGTAAGAGGAGATGATGATGAGGAAGAGATGATGATGATAAGGAAGGGATGAGGATGATGAGGAAGAGGTGATGATGGTGAGGAAGAGGTGATGATGGTGAGGAAGAGATGATGATGATGAGGAAGAGGAGATGATGATGAGGAAGAGATGATGATGAGGAAGAGATGATGATGATGAGGAAGAGGAGATGATGATGAGGAAGAGGTGATGATGGTGAGGAAGAGATGATGATGATGAGGAAGAGGAGATGATGAGGATGAGGAAGAGGAGATGATGAGTAAGAGGAGATGATGATGAGGAAGAGATGATGATGATGAGGAAGAGGAGATGATGATGATGAGTAAGAGGAGATGATGAGTAAGAGGAGATGATGATGATGAGGAAGAGATGATGATGAGGAAGGGATGATGATGAGGAAGAGATGATGATGATGATGAGGAAGAGGAGATGAGGAAGAGATGATGATGAATAAGAGGAGATGATGATGAGGAAGAGATGATGATGATGAGGAAGAGGAGATGATGATGAGGAAGAGGTGATGATGGTGAGGAAGAGATGATGATGATGAGGAAGAGGAGATGATGATGAGGAAGAGATGATGAGGAAGAGGAGATGATGATGAGGAAGAGGTGATGGTGAGGAAGAGGAGATGATGATGAGGAAGAGATGATGATGAGGAAGAGATGATGATGATGAGGAAGAGGAGA
This sequence comes from Meda fulgida, assembly GCA_030578275.1. Taxonomy (NCBI): domain Eukaryota; kingdom Metazoa; phylum Chordata; class Actinopteri; order Cypriniformes; family Leuciscidae; genus Meda; species Meda fulgida. Next base: position 255,291 of record CM060639.1, read on the forward strand.
TGATGATGAGGAAGAGATGATGATGATGATGATGAGGAAGAGATGATGATGATGATGAGGAAGAGGAAATGATGAGGAAGAGATGATGATGATGATGAGGAAGAGGAGATGATGATAAGGAAGAGATGATGATGAGGAAGAGATGATGATGAGGAAGGGATGATGATGATGATAAAGGAAGAGATGATGATGAGGAAGAGGAGATGAGGAAGAGATGATGATGATGATGAGGAAGAGGAGATGATGAGGAAGAGATGATGATGATGATGAGGAAGAGATGAGGATGAGGAAGAGATGATGATGAGGAAGAGGAGATGATGATGAGGAAGAGATGATGATGATGAGGAAGAGATGATGATGAGGAGGAGGAAGAGGAGATGATGAGGAAGAGATGATGATGAGTAAGAGGAGATGATGATGAGGAAGAGATGATGATGATAAGGAAGAGATGAGGATGATGAGGAAGAGATGATGAGGAGGAAGAGGAGATGATGATGAGGAAGAGATGATGATGATGAGGAAGAGGAGATGATGATGAGGAAGAGGTGATGATGGTGAGGAAGAGGAGATGATGATGAGGAAGAGATGATGATGAGGAAGAGATGATGATGATGAGGAAGAGGAGATGATGAGGAAGAGATGATGATGATGAGGAAGAGATGATGATGATGAGGAAGAGGAGATGATGATGAGGAAGAGGTGATGATGGTGAGGAAGAGATGATGATGATGAGGAAGAGGAGATGATGATGAGGAAGAGATGATGAGGAAGAGGAGATGATGATGAGGAAGAGGTGATGATGGTGAGGAAGAGGAGATGATGATGAGGAAGAGATGATGATGATGAGGAAGAGGAGATGATGATGAGGAAGAGATGATGATGATGATGAGGAAGAGATGATGATGATGATGATGAGGAAGAGGAAATGATGAGGAAGAGATGATGATGATGATGAGGAAGAGGAGATGATGATAAGGAAGAGATGATGATGAGGAAGAGATGATGATGAGGAAGGGATGATGATGATGATAAAGGAAGAGATGATGATGAGGAAGAGGAGATGAGGAAGAGATGATGATGATGATGAGGAAGAGGAGATGATGAGGAAGAGATGATGATGATGATGAGGAAGAGATGAGGATGAGGAAGAGATGATGATGAGGAAGAGGAGATGATGATGAGGAAGAGATGATGATGATGAGGAAGAGATGATGATGAGGAGGAGGAAGAGGAGATGATGAGGAAGAGATGATGATGAGTAAGAGGAGATGATGATGAGGAAGAGATGATGATGATAAGGAAGAGATGAGGATGATGAGGAAGAGATGATGAGGTGGAAGAGGAGATGATAATGCGGAAGAGATGATGATGATGAGGAAGAGATGAGGAGGAGGAAGAGATGATGCTGATGAGGAAGAGATGATGCTGATGAGGAAGAGGAGATGATGAGGAAGAGATGATGATGAGTAAGAGGAGATGATGATGAGGAAGAGATGATGATGAGGAAGAGATGATGATGATAAGGAAGAGATGAGGATGAGGAAGAGATGATGAGGAGGAAGAGATGATGAGGAAGAGGAGATGATGAGGAAGAGATGATGGTAAGGAAGAGATGATGATGATGAAGAGGAGATGATGATAAGGAAGAGATGATGATGAGGAAGAGATGATGATGATGAGGAAGAGGAGATGATGAGGAAGAGATGATGATGATAAGGAAGAGATGAGGATGAGGAAGAGATGATGAGGAGGAAGAGATGATGAGGAAGAGGAGATGATGAGGAAGAGATGATGATAAGGAAGAGATGATGATGATGAAGAGGAGATGATGATAAGGAAGAGATGATGATGAGGAAGAGATGATGATGATGAGGAAGAGGAGATGATGAGGAAGAGATGATGATGATGAGGAAGAGATGATGATGATGAGGAAGAGGAGATGATGATGAGGAAGAGGTGATGATGGTGAGGAAGAGATGATGATGATGAGGAAGAGGAGATGATGATGAGGAAGAGATGATGATGATGAGGAAGAGGAGATGATGATGAGGAAGAGGTGATGATGGTGAGGAAGAGGAGATGATGATGAGGAAGAGATGATGATGAGGAAGAGATGATGATGATGAGGAAGAGGAGATGATGAGGAAGAGATGATGATGATGAGGAAGAGATGATGATGATGATGAGGAAGAGGAGATGATGATGAGGAAGAGGTGATGATGGTGAGGAAGAGATGATGATGATGAGGAAGAGGAGATGATGATGAGGAAGAGATGATGAGGAAGAGGAGATGATGATGAGGAAGAGGTGATGATGGTGAGGAAGAGGAGATGATGATGAGGAAGAGATGATGATGATGAGGAAGAGGAGATGATGATGAGGAAGAGATGATGATGAGGAAGAGGTGATGATGGTGAGGAAGAGCAGATGATGATGAGGAAGAGATGATGATGAGGAAGAGATGATGATGATGAGGAAGAGGAGATGATGATGAGGAAGAGATGATGATGATGATGAGGAAGAGATGATGATGATGATGAGGAAGAGATGATGATGAGGAAGAGATGATGATGATGAGGAAGAGGAGATGATGAGGAAGAGATGATGATGATGAGGAAGAGGAGATGATGATGAGGAAGAGATGATGATGATGATGAGGAAGAGATGATGATGATGATGATGATGAGGAAGAGGAGATGATGTGGAAGAGATGATGATGATGATGAGGAAGAGGAGATGATGATGATGAGGAAGAGGAGATGATGATGATAAGGAAGAGATGATGATGAGGAAGAGATGATGATGAGGAAGGGATGATGATGATGATAAAGGAAGAGATAATGATGAGGAAGAGGAGATGAGGAAGAGATGATGATGATGATGAGGAAGAGGAGATGATGAGGAAGAGATGATGATGATGATGAGGAAGAGATGAGGATGAGGAAGAGATGATGATGAGGAAGAGGAGATGATGATGAGGAAGAGATGATGATGATGAGGAAGAGGAGATGATGATGAGGAAGAGATGATGATGATGAGGAAGAGATGATGATGAGGAGGAGGAAGAGGAGATGATGAGGAAGAGATGAGGATGATGAGGAAGAGATGAGGATGATGAGGAAGAGATGATGAGGAGGAAGAGGAGATGATAATGAGGAAGAGATGATGATGATGAGGAAGAGGAGATGATGATGAGGAAGAGATGATGATGATGAGGAAGAGATGATGAGGAGGAAGAGGAGATGATGATGAGGAAGAGATGATGATGAGGAGGAGGAAGAGGAGATGATGAGGAAGAGATGATGATGATGAGGAAGAGATGAGGATGATGAGGAAGAGATGAGGATGATGAGGAAGAGATGATGATGATGAGGAAGAGGAGATGATGATGAGGAAGAGATGATGATGATGAGGAAGAGGAGATGATGATGAGGAAGAGATGATGATGATGAGGAAGAGATGATGATGATGAGGAAGAGATGATGAGGAAGAGGAGATGATGATGAGGAAGAGGTGATGATGGTGAGGAAGAGGAGATGATGATGAGGAAGAGATGATGATGATGAGGAAGAGGAGATGATGATGAGGAAGAGATGATGATGAGGAAGAGGTGATGATGGTGAGGAAGAGCAGATGATGATGAGGAAGAGATGATGATGAGGAAGAGATGATGATGATGAGGAAGAGGAGATGATGATGAGGAAGAGATGATGATGATGATGAGGAAGAGATGATGATGATGATGAGGAAGAGATGATGATGAGGAAGAGATGATGATGATGAGGAAGAGGAGATGATGAGGAAGAGATGATGATGATGAGGAAGAGGAGATGATGATGAGGAAGAGATGATGATGATGATGATGATGAGGAAGAGGAGATGATGTGGAAGAGATGATGATGATGATGAGGAAGAGGAGATGATGATGATGAGGAAGAGGAGATGATGATGATAAGGAAGAGATGATGATGAGGAAGAGATGATGATGAGGAAGGGATGATGATGAAGATAAAGGAAGAGATAATGATGAGGAAGAGGAGATGAGGAAGAGATGATGATGATGATGAGGAAGAGGAGATGATGAGGAAGAGATGATGATGATGATGAGGAAGAGATGAGGATGAGGAAGAGATGATGATGAGGAAGAGGAGATGATGATGAGGAAGAGATGATGATGATGAGGAAGAGGAGATGATGATGAGGAAGAGATGATGATGATGAGGAAGAGATGATGATGAGGAGGAGGAAGAGGAGATGATGAGGAAGAGATGAGGATGATGAGGAAGAGATGAGGATGATGAGGAAGAGATGATGAGGAGGAAGAGGAGATGATAATGAGGAAGAGATGATGATGATGAGGAAGAGGAGATGATGATGAGGAAGAGATGATGATGATGAGGAAGAGATGATGAGGAGGAAGAGGAGATGATGATGAGGAAGAGATGATGATGAGGAGGAGGAAGAGGAGATGATGAGGAAGAGATGATGATGATGAGGATGATGAGGAAGAGATGAGGATGATGAGGAAGAGATGAGGATGATGAGGAAGAGATGATGATGATGAGGAAGAGGAGATGATGATGAGGAAGAGATGATGATGATGAGGAAGAGGAGATGATGATGAGGAAGAGATGATGATGATGAGGAAGAGATGATGATGATGAGGAAGAGATGATGATGAGGAAGAGATGAGGATGATGAGGAAGAGAT
>CM060639.1:265000-277131 GCA_030578275.1 Meda fulgida
TCTGCTGACAGAAACATGCGAGTCCTTCATGGGCGATCGAGAACATCGACTCTCCCCAGGCGTTACACACACGACACACACGCCAGCGCGGATCTGCTGACAGAAACATGCGAGTCCTTCAGGGGCGATCGAGAACATCGACTCTCTCCAGGCATTACACACACGACACACACGCCAGCGCAGATCTGCTGACAGAAACATGCGAGTCCTTCAGGGGCGATCGAGAACATCGACTCTCTCCAGGCGTTACACACACGACACACACGCCAGCGCAGATCTGCTGACGGAAACATGCGAGTCCTTCAGGGGCGATCGAGAACATCGACTCTCTCCAGGCGTTACACACACGACACACACGCCAGCGCAGATCTGCTGACGGAAACATGCGAGTCCTTCAGGGGCGATCGAGAACATCGACTCTCTCCAGGCGTTACACACACGACACACACGCCAGCGCAGATCTGCTGACAGAAACATGCGAGTCCTTCAGGGGCGATCGAGAACATCGACTCTCTCCAGGCGTTACACACACGACACACACGCCAGCGCAGATCTGCTGACGGAAACATGCGAGTCCTTCAGGGGCGATCGAGAACATCGACTCTCTCCAGGCGTTACACACACGACACACACGCCAGCGCAGATCTGCTGACGGAAACATGCGAGTCCTTCAGGGGCGATCGAGAACATCGACTCTCTCCAGGCGTTACACACACGACACACACTCCAGCGCAGATCTGCTGACAGAAACATGCGAGTCCTTCAGGGGCGATCGAGAACATCGACTCTCCCCAGGCGTTACACACACGACACACACGCCAGCGCAAATCTGCTGACGGAAACATGCGAGTCCTTCAGGGGCGATCGAGAACATCGACTCTCTCCAGGCGTTACACACACGACACACACGCCAGCGCAGATCTGCTGAAGGAAACATGCGAGTCCTTCAGGGGCGATCGAGAACATCGACTCTCTCCAGGCGTTACACACACGACACACACGCCAGCGCAGATCTGCTGACAGAAACATGCGAGTCCTTCAGGGGCGATCGAGAACATCGACTCTCTCCAGGCGTTACACACATGACACACACGCCAGCGCAGATCTGCTGACGGAAACATGCGAGTCCTTCAGGGGCGATCGAGAACATCGACTCTCTCCAGGCGTTACACACACGACACACACGCCAGCGCAGATCTGCTGACGGAAACATGCGAGTCCTTCAGGGGCGATCGAGAACATCGACTCTCTCCAGGCGTTACACACACGACACACACGCCAGCGCAGATCTGCTGACGGAAACATGCGAGTCCTTTAGGGGCGATCGAGAACATCGACTCTCTCCAGGCGTTACACACACGACACACACTCCAGCGCAGATCTGCTGACGGAAACATGCGAGTCCTTCAGGGGCGATCGAGAACATCGACTCTCTCCAGGCGTTACACACACGACACACACGCCAGCGCAGATCTGCTGACGGAAACATGCGAGTCCTTCAGGGGCGATCGAGAACATCGACTCTCTCCAGGCGTTACACACACGACACACACGCCAGCGCAGATCTGCTGACGGAAACATGCGAGTCCTTCAGGGGCGATCGAGAACATCGACTCTCTCCAGGCGTTACACACACGACACACACGCCAGCGCAGATCTGCTGACAGAAACATGCGAGTCCTTCAGGGGCGATCGAGAACATCGACTCTCTCCACGCGTTACACACACGCCAGTGCAGATCTGCTGACAGAAACATGCGAGTCCTTCAGGGGCGATCGAGAACATCGACTCTCTCCAGGCGTTACACACACGACACACACGCCAGTGCAGATCTGCTGACAGAAACATGCGAGTCCTTCAGGGGCGATCGAGAACATCGACTCTCTCCAGGCGTTACACACACGACACACACGCCAGCGCAGATCTGCTGACAGAAACATGCGAGTCCTTTAGGGGCGATCGAGAACATCGACTCTCTCCAGGCGTTACACACACGACACACACGCCAGCGCAGATCTGCTGACGGAAACATGCGAGTCCTTCAGGGGCGATCGAGAACATCGACTCTCTCCAGGCGTAACACACACGACACACACTCCAGCGCAGATCTGCTGACAGAAACATGCGAGTCCTTCAGGGGCGATCGAGAACATCGACTTTCTCCACGCGTTACACACACGCCAGTGCAGATCTGCTGACAGAAACATGCGAGTCCTTCAGGGGCGATCGAGAACATCGACTCTCCACGCGTTACACACACGACACACACGCCAGCGCAGATCTGCTGACAGAAACATGTGAATCCTTCATGGGCGATCGAGAACATCGACTCTCTCTAGGCGTTACACACACGACACACACTCCAACGCAGATCTGCTGACAGAAACATGCGAGTCCTTCAGGGGCGATCGAGAACATCGACTCTCTCCAGGCGTTACACACACGACACACACGCCAGCGCAGATCTGCTGACAGAAACATGCGAGTCCTTCAGGGGCGATCGAGAACATCGACTCTCTCCAGGCGTTACACACACGACACACACGCCAGCGCAGATCTGCTGACAGAAACATGCGAGTCCTTCAGGGGCGATCGAGAACATCGACTCTCTCCAGGCGTTACACACACGACACACACGCCAGCGCAGATCTGCTGACGGAAACATGCGAGTCCTTCAGGGGCGATCGAGAACATCGACTCTCTCCAGGCGTTACACACACGACACACACGCCAGCGCAGATCTGCTGACAGAAACATGCGAGTCCTTCAGGGGCGATCGAGAACATCGACTCTCTCCAGGCGTTATAAAGATAAAGATATGAACACTTTACAGTAAGCTTCATTAGTTTACTTGAACTAATAATGATCAATACTTCTACAGCATTTATAATCTTAGTTAATATTATTTTCAATTGTACGTTGTTTTAATCAAAGGTTGTATTAGTTAACATTAGTAGTGCACTGTGAACTAACATGAAAACTAATGTATTGCTCATGTTAGATCATGTTAGTTTATACATTTGTAAATGTTTTATGCCATATTCCAGTTTTGCAACTTTGCTACAAATTTCAAGTTAAATCCACAACTCTGAATGGAAATGACACTTTAACGATGTCAATATGACGTCAATTTCACTCAACCAATCACGTGAGCTTGGGGCGGAGCTACGGGCTTGACTGACCAGTGACGGACAGCGAGTGGCTCAGAGGGAGAGTTTTTGATCGATTATGAATATTATAAACAGTATTGCATCTCTTTTGTTTTTCTAAAACATTTGAACATTTTAAACAAAAGAAGTGTGGAAAAGCTCTTTTTGTGCTCAAACAAAAGAGCATGGCGTTCATGAAAAAAACTATTTGTTCCTTAAAATATTTTTTTTCAAACCTTAAAACTTAGCATTTCTCACTTTCATTCAGTTTAACTTGATGTACTAAAATAACTACACTAAATTAATAAAAACTATATAGACATTTATAAAAACTAATACAAATGCCAATTATTGACAAAATTGTAACCCCTCTCTGGTTATTTATTTTATTATTATAGTTTTTTGAGTTAAGAGCTTATTGGAAAAAGTTATATCTATTAAATTATTATAATTAGAGCATTTGTATTTTGGGTTGTATATAGTTCTACGATAAAAGCGTATGAATGTATGACGGGTGACTTCTGATTCACTAAATAACCAGAACCGTACTGAATCGGCCTCTCATCTGATGGCATTTCTCACAGTATCTCTGGCTAAAAGCAAAATACAAGCGCTGTGCTGGTGTTCTCACACATGCACGCGCGCCCACATACACACACACACACACACACACGCACACACACACTCACACACGTACACGCACACACACACATACGTACACGCGCACACATGCGTGCACACACACACACACACGCACACACACACACACACGCACACACACACACACACGCACACACACACACACACACACGCACACACACGTACACACACACACACACACATCTGGTCACTGCTATTGTTCAGGAGACGTGTGATTCCTCCCGGCGGGCCGCTGTATTCTCAGCCTCAGCTTTCGAGTGTCTGAGAGAGTGAAACCGCCGCTGCTTCATCAACGCCACCATCTGCTCCTGATGAACTCTGGGAATTCGCCCACATTCTCCCGTATTCTCCAGTATTCACACATATTCTCCAGTATTCACACATATTCTCCCATATTTTCCAGTATTCACACATATTCTCCAGTATTCTCCCATTTTCTCCCGTATTCTCCCGTAGTCTCCAGTATTCTCCCGTATTCTCCAGTATTCTCCCGTATTCTCCAGTATTCTCCAGTATTCTCCCGTAGTCTCCAGTATTCTCCCGTATTCTCCAGTATTCTCCCGTATTCTCCCGTATTCTCCAGTATTCTCCCGTATTCTCCCGTATTCTCCAGTATTCTCCCGTATTCTCCAGTATTCTCCCGTATTCTCAAGTATTCTCCCGTAGTCTCCAGTATTCTCCCGTAGTCTCCAGTATTCTCCCGTATTCTCCCGTATTCTCCAGTATTCTCCCGTATTCTCCAGTATTCTCCCGTAGTCTCCAGTATTCTCCCGTAGTCTCCCGTAGTCTCCAGTATTCTCCCGTAGTCTCCAGTATTCTCCCGTATTCTCGAGTATTCTCCCGTATTCTCCAGTATTCTCCCGTAGTCTCCAGTATTCTCCCGTATTCTCCCGTAGTCTCCAGTATTCTCCCGTATTCTCCCGTAGTCTCCAGTATTCTCCCGTATTCTCCCGTAGTCTCCAGTATTCTCCCGTAGTCTCCAGTATTCTCCCGTATTCTCGAGTATTCTCCCATATTCTCCAGTATTCTCCCGTAGTCTCCAGTATTCTCCCGTATTCTCGAGTATTCTCCGGTAGTCTCCAGTATTCTCCCGTATTCTCGAGTATTCTCCCGTAGTCTCCAGTATTCTCCCGTATTCTCGAGTATTCTCCCGTATTCTCCAGTATTCTCCCGTATTCTCCAGTATTCTCCCGTATTCTCCCGTATTCTCCAGTATTCTCCCGTATTCTCCAGTAGTCTCCCGTATTCTCCCGTATTCTCCCGTATTCTCCAGTATTCTCCCGTATTCTCCCGTATTCTCCTGTATAATCCCATATTCTCCAGTATTCTCCCGTATTCTCCAGTATTCTCCAGTATTCTCCCGTATTCTCCCGTATTCTCCCGTATTCTCTAGTATTCTCTAGTATTCTCCCGTAGTCTCCTATATTCTCCTGTATAATCCCATATTCTCCTGTATAATCCCGTATTCTCCAGTATTCTCCCGTATTCTCCAGTATTCTCCCGTATTCTCCAGTATTCTCCCGTATTCTCCCGTATTCTCCCGTAGTCTCCAGTATTCTCCCGTATTCTCCAGTATTCACACATATTCTCCAGTATTCACACATATTCTCCCGTATTCCCCCATATTCTCCCGTATTCTCCCATATTCTCCCGTAGTCTCCCATATTCTCCTGTATTCTCCCGCATTCTCCCATATTCTCCCGTATTCACACATATTCTCCCGTATTCTCCCATATTATCCTGTATTCCCACATATTCTCCCGTATTATCCCATATTCTCCCGTATTCACACATATTCTCCCGTATTCTCCCGTATTCACCAACATTTATACAAGCTGGACTCACAGACGCCACGACAACTGGTCTAGAAGAAAAGCGGGACACCATCCAAACACACACGCACACACGCACACACAAACACACACACACACACACACACACACACACACACACACACACACACACACACACACACACACATACACACACACACATACACATACACTCTCACACGTACACACACACTCTCACACACTCACACACATACACACACTGCTTATCCTAATCAAAGCCAGTGTATTTAATTTCTGCTGACAAAGTCAATCTATTGATCCATATTAAAGGATTAGATTGAGAACAGACATGAAAGGAGTGTGTGATCTCGTTTCACCCTGATCTCATTGAGCTTCTAATTAAGAGCAACACCAGATCTGTGTGTGTCGGAAAATACGTCTTTCCAGCCAGTAAACAGGAAAACACTCACCGTATCCGAGGCTCCTGGACATCTGTTGAGCCTCACACCCGCCATTAACCACACTGTGTGTGTGTGTGTGTGTGTGTGTGTGTGTGTGTGTGTGTGTGTGTGTGTGTGTGTGTGTGTGCGTGTGAGTGTGCATGTGAGTGTGTGTGTGTGTTTGTTCTGATAACTTCTCCATAATCTGTGTGTGTGTGTGTGTGTTCTGATAACTTCTCTATAATGTGTGTGTGTGTGTGTGTGTGTGTGTGTGTGTGTGTTCTGATAACTTCTCCATAATGTGTGTGTGTGTATGTGTTCTGACAACTTCTCCATAATGTGTGTGTGTGTGTGCGTGCATGCGTGTGTGTGTGTTCTGATAACTTCTCCATAATGTGTGTGTGTGTGTTCTGATAACTCCTGTATAATGCTGGTCATCTGTAAGCTGATTAGTGTGAGTGTGAAGCGTCAGCACTGCTGTTCTCAGACTGGTAAAGTTAGCCCTGTTAGAGGGAGATTATCCTGGATAAAAACACTGACTTCATCCGCTGTAATCTGGAGACAGCAGCGCTGTGATCATCTCCGAATCTCTGCGTCTGGTCGGGAAGAAACTCACAGAGGGACGAGGCGAGCGAGCGACACCATTGTGTCGTAAAAGCCTGTGGCGAAACCAGGATCAAATCTCAGCGGAAATCTGACACTCGGAACTAATGGGATTTTAAACCCCATCTTAATATCTGACAAGAACAAAAGGGTCTCGTTCAGAATCACATTCCAGTCATTAATAAGCCATTAAGAGAGGAAAACTGCTGGATTCGCTCCTCACCGACGGTTTAAAATTAGAGTGTGATGAAAGTAGGCCAGAAAAACCCTGAACTTCACAAAGTCACGCCGTTCAGCGTCTCAGACCTGTCAGTCACTCGTCAAAATACTCTCATAATGCAAAAAAAATCTTCAGTTATCAGAGGAAACTCTCTGAGTTATATATATTTCAGAAATGTACATATACACAATCACAGTTAGCGAACAAGTTGTTAATTTAAACAACGTAATAATGCAAGGCAGAAACAATGAGCTCATTGAAGTAATGAATACTTGTTTGTTAACAAATTATGACATATAGAAAAATTTAGCATTGTAGCATTTTTTCCGTGTGTTTGTTGTTTTATCACGGGATGCTGGAGTGTGTCGCTTCAGGATATGTGTGACTGAATATGTAAATAACTCATTACGTGATTAATGCTCCCTCGTTTAGAGATGCTCTGATGATTTTTAGGACGGAGCCGATAGCATCACGGCCCTTTGTTTTTCCGGCCTGGCGGCGACTGAGCCGAAATATGGTCCGCCATTACAGCGCAATTATCCCGCCAATTAGAGCCGTCTTAATAGACTCATAGAGAGAAAACAGGATAATAATGAGGAACGGATGGGTGCTAATAAGCGGATGATAAACAGATGGACAGATAAAAGGGAGAGAACGCTTGACTTCATTAATGAGTTTGAGTGATTAGTCTGTGTGTCTCAGGAGTTGTGCTCTGGTTAGAAAGGGGTTAACCTGGATAATTAGTCTGGGATAATCTCTGGGATCTGGGACACTTCAGATCCGACTGGAAACTCCTGATTAAATGCTGATGATGTTATTGCCTCTGTACACAATCTCATGTTTAAGCAGGACGTTCTTAAACTGGTGTGTGTTTGAACGATCACCTGCTCATGAACCTCTGTGTGTGTGTGTGTTTGCAGGTGAAGTGCTGTAAGTACTGGCCCGACGACACTGAGATCTACAGGGACATGAAGGTGACGCTCATCGAGACGCAGCTTCTCTCAGAATACGTCATTCGAACCTTCGCTGTGGAAAAGGTTTGTCATCATACATAAATATGATCAAACTACACTACATTAATTTCATATGCAGTTGCAATCGAAATTATTCACCCCCATTGCAAATCAGGTTCATTGGCAAAATGTATAGACTTTCAGCTGTTTGCAATGAACAAATCAAACAAAAGACGTTGAAATAACTCAACACAACAAATGTTTCAAGTGGTTTCCCCAAATTCAACTGAAAATGCAACTTTTAATGACTTCTGCAGTCTCAGATTATTCACCCCCCTTCATGGCAAGCATCTTTAGCACTTAGTAGAACACACTTCTGCTGAATCGATATGTATAATCGACAGCAGCGTCTGTTTCTGAGGGATCTGAGCCGTTCCTCATGAGCAATGGCCTCTAGTTCAGGGATATTCCTGGGTTTGCTGCTGCAAATGCCTTCTTCAGATCCCACCAGAGCTTTCCTATGGGGTTTGAGTCAGGAGACTGTGATGCCACTGTGCCTGTGATGTCTCCCAGCACTTCTCCTGCAAGCCTGGCTGGAGTCTGAGGAACGCTGGGATCATTGTCCTGTTGAAGGTCCAAGCTTCAGCTTCCTCACTGACGGCACGTTCTCTCCCAGGATCTCCTGATCCTCCAGCGGATCATCTCTCCTTCCTCACTGACGGCACGTTCTCTCCCAGGATCTCCTGGTCCTCCAGTGGATCATCTCTCCTTCCTCACTGACAGCATGTTCTCTCCCAGGATCTCCTGATCCTCCAGTGGATCATCTCTCCTTCCTCACTGACGGCACGTTCTCTCCCAGGATCTCCTGATCCTCCTGTGGATCATCTCTCCTTCCTCACTGACAGCATGTTCTCTCCCAGGATCTCCTGATCCTCCAGTGGATCATCTCTCCTTCCTCACTGACGGCACGTTCTCTCCCAGGATCTCCTGATCCTCCAGTGGATCATCTCTCCTTCCTCACTGACAGCACGTTCTCTCCCAGGATCTCCTGATCCTCCAGTGGGTCATCTCTCCTTCCTCACGCTGCAGGTTCCAGTGCCGAAGGATATAGATCAGCCGCAGGGCATCACAGCTCCACATGCTGAACTGTAGTCAGAGCTCCCATCAACGTACGCTTCATTCACCATTGATCCAGTGGGACAAGAAGCTCCAGTGTTGTGTCATCGCTCCACAGAACAGAATCCCAAAACCTCTGTGGTTCATTTATATGAATTAGAGCCTTCTTGTGCTTTGGGCCAGTAGTGGTGTAGTCCTGGAGATCTGATGCGTTTAGTACGAGCTTTACTGTGCATCTGAAACCTCAAGTCTACTGCAGTCACTCCAGGGTTTTCTGAACCGTTGATCGTTCTTCTGCCCGTCCAGGGAGTGCAACCACTGTTCCTTTAACTCTGTTGAATTTGGGTAAACCACTTGAAACATTTGTTGTGTTGAGCTATTTCAATCACTTTTGTTTGATTTGTTCATTGCAAACATTTTGTTCAGTACAAAAGTCTGTACATTTTCCAATGAACCTGATTTGCAATGGGGGTGAATCATTTTGATTGCAACTGTATGTGTGTGTGTGAGAGAGAGTGTGTGTGTGTGTGTGTGTATGTGTCTGTGTGTGTGTCTGTGTGTGTGTATCACTATGAACACAATCCCATAACTTCATCTGTGTGTTGTTTGTGTGTGTGTGTGTGTGTGTGTGTGTGTGTGTGTGTGTGTGTGTGTGTGTGTGTGTGTGTGTGTGTGTGTGTGTGTGTTGACTGCAGCGAGGAGCTCATGAGATCAGAGAGATCCGGCAGTTCCACTTCACCGGCTGGCCGGATCACGGAGTGCCGTATCACTCCACGGGTCTGCTGGGATTCATCCGCCGGGTCAAAGCCAAGAGTCCTGCGAGCGCGGGGCCGATGGTGGTGCACTGCAGGTGACTCTCTCTCCGCACAACACCTGTGTGTGTGTGTGTGTGTGTGTGTGTGTTCTGTTAAACACGTGTGTGTGTGTGTGTCCCCTCAGCGCTGGAGCCGGACGCACCGGATGCTTCATCGTCATCGACATCATGCTGGACATGGCGGAGCGAGAAGGAGTCGTGGATATTTACAACTGCGTCAGAGAACTGCGCTCCCGCAGGGTTAACATGGTCCAGACCGAGGTGACCAATCACACACACACACACACACCTCACATCCGCCAATCACACACCTCACATCCGCCAATCACACACACACCTCACATCCGGCTATCACACACACCTCACATCCGCCTATCACACACACCTCACATCCGCCAATCACACATACACCTTACATCAACCAATCACAAACACACCCCTCACATCAGCCAATCACACACACACCTCACATCAGCCAATCACACACACCTCACATGAGCCAATCACACACACACACCCCTCACATGAGCCAATCACACACACCTCACATGAGCCAATCACACACACTTCACATCCGCCAGAGCCAATCACACGCTGTTTCTCACTCAAGCCCCGCCCACTCAGAGAGATCAGACTTAACCTTCTACTTCTTGAAATAAAGAAGCATAAAGA
Source organism: Meda fulgida (assembly GCA_030578275.1). Classification (NCBI taxonomy): domain Eukaryota; kingdom Metazoa; phylum Chordata; class Actinopteri; order Cypriniformes; family Leuciscidae; genus Meda; species Meda fulgida. The sequence goes on from CM060639.1 coordinate 275,421, forward strand.
AAAGAGTAGCCTGAGACTTTATCTGACCGTCACATGAAGAGAAACAACCTGAGGATATTTCAAATGTCACTTCATGACTGATTTGCGTCAAGCGGTCAGCCTGACCTCTGTCTGGGTCTGTTATATACGCATGTTTCCGTTGCAGAGGAATATGACTATATGAAGATTTAATAAACATTCGATTTTATGAGATTTCATCTATGGGTTGTTTATATTCAACAGGTTCAATTTGTGCTCAAACACCAAAATCTACAGAAAAATTACCAATCAGTAAATAACACTATTAAAATCACATAATATACATATTACATGAAATCATAGAAATGTAAAAAATAAATGTTGCTTTGGCAACTAAATGAAATAAGTTCCAACTGGAAATAAATAAATGCTAAAACTGAAATAAAAATAAATTAAACTTAAATAGTATTTTTTTTAACTAAAAAAATAAACTAAAATTAAAACTGAAAATGTATAAATAAAAGCGAATAATAATTTTCATGAAACTATAATACTATATAAATAATACTAAAATAAAACGGTTAGCAATACAATATATAATATGATATATTGATAGCAAAAAACATACAATTTCTAAATTTATTAGAGCACAAATTTAAATCTATTTAATAAATAAAATATAAAGTACATATTATTATTTCAAAATGAAATATTTAGCCCTATACAGTCGATCAGTGAAAGATGATGATCTGATGGATGATCTGATGGGTGTATGTATGGATGGATGATCTGATGGGTGGATGATCTGATGGGTGTATGGATGGATGGATGATCTGATGGGTGTATGATCTGATGGGTGAATGGATGGATGGATGATCTGATGGATGATCTGATGGGTGTATGTATGGATGGATGATCTGATGGGTGTATGGATGGATGGATGATCTGATGGGTGTATGATCTGATGGGTGTATGGATGGATGGATCATCTGATGGGTGGATGATCTGATGGGTGTATGTATGGATGGATGTATGATCTGATGGATGGATGATCTGATGGGTGTATGGATGGATGGATGATCTGATGGGTGTATGGATGGATGGATGATCTGATGGGTGTATGATCTGATGGGTGTATGGATGGATGGATGATCTGATGTGTGTATGGATGGATGAATGATCTGACTGGTGTATGTATGGATGGATGATCTGATGGGTGTATGATCTGATGGGTGTATGGATGGATGGATGATCTGATGTGTGTATGGATGGATGAATGATCTGATGGGTGTATGAATGGATGGATGATCTGATGAGTGTATGGATGAGATGAATGATCTGATGGGTGTATGAATGGATGGATGATCTGATGTGTGTATGGGTGGATGGATGATCTGATGGGTGATGTATGGATGGATGATCTGATGGTGTATGATCTGATGGGTGTATGGCTGGATGGATGATCTGAGGGTGTATGATCTGATGGATGGATGTCTGATGGTGGATGATCTGATGGGTGTATGTATGGATGGATGTATGATCTGATGGATGGCTGATCTGATGGGTGTAATGGATGATGGATGATCTGATGGGTGTATGGATGGGTGTATGATCTGATGGGTGGATGGATGGATGGGTGTATGTTGATGGTGTATGGTATGGGATGATCTGGTGTGTGTATGGATGGATGATCTGATGGGTGTGATGGATGAATGATCAGAATGAGTATGATTGATGTGTATGAGAATGAATG
>CM060639.1:277631-297631 GCA_030578275.1 Meda fulgida
ATGATGGTGAAGAGATGATGATGATGAGGAAGAGGAGATGATGATGAGGAAGAGATGATGAGGAAGAGGAGATGATGATGAGGAAGAGGTGATGATGGTGAGGAAGAGGAGATGATGATGAGGAAGAGATGATGATGATGAGGAAGAGGAGATGATGATGAGGAAGAGATGATGATGAGGAAGAGGTGATGATGGTGAGGAAGAGCAGATGATGATGAGGAAGAGATGATGATGAGGAAGAGATGATGATGATGAGGAAGAGGAGATGATGATGAGGAAGAGATGATGATGATGATGAGGAAGAGATGATGATGATGATGAGGAAGAGATGATGATGAGGAAGAGATGATGATGATGAGGAAGAGGAGATGATGAGGAAGAGATGATGATGATGAGGAAGAGGAGATGATGATGAGGAAGAGATGATGATGATGATGAGGAAGAGATGATGATGATGATGATGATGAGGAAGAGGAGATGATGTGGAAGAGATGATGATGATGATGAGGAAGAGGAGATGATGATGATGAGGAAGAGGAGATGATGATGATAAGGAAGAGATGATGATGAGGAAGAGATGATGATGAGGAAGGGATGATGATGATGATAAAGGAAGAGATAATGATGAGGAAGAGGAGATGAGGAAGAGATGATGATGATGATGAGGAAGAGGAGATGATGAGGAAGAGATGATGATGATGATGAGGAAGAGATGAGGATGAGGAAGAGATGATGATGAGGAAGAGGAGATGATGATGAGGAAGAGATGATGATGATGAGGAAGAGGAGATGATGATGAGGAAGAGATGATGATGATGAGGAAGAGATGATGATGAGGAGGAGGAAGAGGAGATGATGAGGAAGAGATGAGGATGATGAGGAAGAGATGAGGATGATGAGGAAGAGATGATGAGGAGGAAGAGGAGATGATAATGAGGAAGAGATGATGATGATGAGGAAGAGGAGATGATGATGAGGAAGAGATGATGATGATGAGGAAGAGATGATGAGGAGGAAGAGGAGATGATGATGAGGAAGAGATGATGATGAGGAGGAGGAAGAGGAGATGATGAGGAAGAGATGATGATGATGAGGAAGAGATGAGGATGATGAGGAAGAGATGAGGATGATGAGGAAGAGATGATGATGATGAGGAAGAGGAGATGATGATGAGGAAGAGATGATGATGATGAGGAAGAGGAGATGATGATGAGGAAGAGATGATGATGATGAGGAAGAGATGATGATGATGAGGAAGAGATGATGAGGAAGAGGAGATGATGATGAGGAAGAGGTGATGATGGTGAGGAAGAGGAGATGATGATGAGGAAGAGATGATGATGATGAGGAAGAGGAGATGATGATGAGGAAGAGATGATGATGAGGAAGAGGTGATGATGGTGAGGAAGAGCAGATGATGATGAGGAAGAGATGATGATGAGGAAGAGATGATGATGATGAGGAAGAGGAGATGATGATGAGGAAGAGATGATGATGATGATGAGGAAGAGATGATGATGATGATGAGGAAGAGATGATGATGAGGAAGAGATGATGATGATGAGGAAGAGGAGATGATGAGGAAGAGATGATGATGATGAGGAAGAGGAGATGATGATGAGGAAGAGATGATGATGATGATGATGATGAGGAAGAGGAGATGATGTGGAAGAGATGATGATGATGATGAGGAAGAGGAGATGATGATGATGAGGAAGAGGAGATGATGATGATAAGGAAGAGATGATGATGAGGAAGAGATGATGATGAGGAAGGGATGATGATGAAGATAAAGGAAGAGATAATGATGAGGAAGAGGAGATGAGGAAGAGATGATGATGATGATGAGGAAGAGGAGATGATGAGGAAGAGATGATGATGATGATGAGGAAGAGATGAGGATGAGGAAGAGATGATGATGAGGAAGAGGAGATGATGATGAGGAAGAGATGATGATGATGAGGAAGAGGAGATGATGATGAGGAAGAGATGATGATGATGAGGAAGAGATGATGATGAGGAGGAGGAAGAGGAGATGATGAGGAAGAGATGAGGATGATGAGGAAGAGATGAGGATGATGAGGAAGAGATGATGAGGAGGAAGAGGAGATGATAATGAGGAAGAGATGATGATGATGAGGAAGAGGAGATGATGATGAGGAAGAGATGATGATGATGAGGAAGAGATGATGAGGAGGAAGAGGAGATGATGATGAGGAAGAGATGATGATGAGGAGGAGGAAGAGGAGATGATGAGGAAGAGATGATGATGATGAGGATGATGAGGAAGAGATGAGGATGATGAGGAAGAGATGAGGATGATGAGGAAGAGATGATGATGATGAGGAAGAGGAGATGATGATGAGGAAGAGATGATGATGATGAGGAAGAGGAGATGATGATGAGGAAGAGATGATGATGATGAGGAAGAGATGATGATGATGAGGAAGAGATGATGATGAGGAAGAGATGAGGATGATGAGGAAGAGATGATGAGGAGGAAGAGGAGATGATAATGAGGAAGAGATGATGATGAGGAAGAGGAGATGATGATGAGGAAGAGATGATGATGATGAGGAAGAGATGATGATGAGGAAGAGATGATGATGATGAGGAAGAGATGATGAGGAGGAAGAGGAGATGATAATGAGGAAGAGATGATGATGATGATGAAGAGATGATGAGGAGGAAGAGGAGATGATAATGAGGAAGAGATGATGATGATGAGGAAGAGATGATGATGATGAGGAAGAGATGATGAGGTGGAAGAGGAGATGATGATGAGGAAGAGATGATGATGATGAGGAAGAGATGATGATGATGAGGAAGAGATGATGATGATGAGGAAGAGATGATGATGAGGAAGAGATGATGATGAGGAAGAGATGATGATGAGGAAGAGATGATGATGATGAGGAAGAGATGATGAGGAGGAAGAGGAGATGATAATGAGGAAGAGATGATGATGAGGAAGAGATGATGATGAGGAAGAGATGATGATGAGGAAGAGATGATGATGATGAGGAAGAGATGATGATGATGAGGAAGAGATGATGATGAGGAAGAGATGAGGATGATGAGGAAGAGATGATGATGAGGAAGAGATGATGATGAGGAAGAGATGATGATGATGAGGAAGAGATGATGATGAGGAAGAGATGATGATGATGAGGAAGAGTGTGGTGCTTCTTCCTCCTCTGAGTTTCGCTGGGAAACGAGATTCTTGACAAATGGAATGAGTGGATTATCCAAATCCCACAGACATTGAGCCTCTAATCTATTATTCTATAGCATAATCCCACAATCTGTGTTGGAGGATTTACTGTAGATATGTGCAGCGAAGGAGAATATTTGTCTGTGTCTGTGTGTGTGTGTGTGTCTGTGTGTGTGTGTGTGTGTGTGTGTCTGTGTGTGTCTGTGTCTGTGTCTGTGTGTGTCTGTGTGTGTGTGTCTGTGTCTGTGTGTGTGTGTCTGTGTCTGTGTGTGTGTGTCTGTGTGTGTGTGTCTGTGTCTGTGTCTGTGTGTCTGTGTCTGTGTGTGTGTGTCTGTGTCTGTGTCTGTGTGTGTGTGTCTGTGTGTGTGTGTCTGTGTCTCTGTGTCTCTGAGTCTGTGTGTCTGTGTGTCTGTGTGTGTGTGTGTGTGTGTGTGTGTGTCTGTGTCTGTCTGTGTGTGTCTGTGTGTGTGTGTCTGTGTCTGTCTGTGTGTGTCTGTGTGTGTGTGTTTGTGTGTGTGTGTGTGTGTGTGTGTCTGTGTCTCTGTGTCTCTGTGTGTGTGTGTGTGTGTGTGTCTGTGTCTGTGTCTGTGTGTCTGTGTGTGTCTGTGTGTGTCTGTGTCTGCCTTTATTAAATAGTTTTAAATAATTATTTTAAATCATTATATATAATATTACATAATTGATCATTATATTTAAATATAATTTAAATATAAAAAGTGTAATCTTTTATTATTTAATCTTTGCTAATTAATCTTGTTTTCTGTATAGGGCTACCATCGACCGAACCACTACATCGCCACTCAAGGTGAGACACACATTCATTACTTTGTGTTGTTGTTCGAACAACTTTAGGCTGAACACACTCACACACACTCTCACACACACTCTCACGCACACACACTCTCACACACACTCTCACACACACACCCACACACACACGCACACTCTCACACACACACTCACACACTCTCTCTCACACGCGCACACACACTCACACACACACACACACACATACTTGTTTTTGCTACGTCGTGGGGACTCATGACTAGGAGGTGACACGTGGGGACATCCTTTTCTAAATACAATAAAGCCATCATTTTTAATCAGAAATGTCTGGGGGGATTTTAGAATCCCCAAAATCAACTTTTTTATCAGAAATTCTTAATTTTAGAAAGCTTAATATTTGTCAGGTTTTTCTATTCTGGTGGGGACGTCCCCATTGTGTCTTACCACAAACCACCACTGTGTGGCACTATTATGAGTTATCTGTAGATTATCGATTTTTTTATACAAATTTAAACCTGTACCAGATTAACAATAAATATTAAGTTTAGATAATCATTAAAGAGTTGTTTAAAAGGGAGAATTGTCTATATTTATTTTTGTAGGGATTTTTACTTTATTTTACAATTCACTAATTCCCTATATTTGAATAGACCATTTGTATTGATGTAAAAAGTGACAACAGCCTCACCTCACTTCCTGTTTAACAGGAATCTATTTTTCTTCAACTCTGAGAATCTGAAAAGGTCCACATTTGGATAAATAAGACAGTCATGTTGTATGACAAGCAGGAAATGTTCATGGGGCATTGACCCCACGGGTATCATTGTGCTTGCTGAATAATGATCTGTGCCTACTGGAATCAACACTGAATTAAAACAGCACATGCCTGGCATTCAACAGGGTTGCAAGATATATTGCTTTTCGTGTTTTTCTTATTCGTAATACTAAAAATTTGTCACGCACAGAAACCTGGAAAGCCCAACGAGTCTGATATGTATTAATCCGTTGCGGAAAAATTCGTAAAACAATACAAAACGGAGTCTTCAAGCAGTGAGGATGATTTTGTTGTCCTCTCTCTTCTTAAAAAGAGAAAAAGAAAGGAAATATTGGGTTCATCCAGTTCTGGATGTTGGTGTTCGCTTGTACAGTTGCTGTGAATTGTCAAAACACCTCTAAAATACTTTCTACGGATGCGAAAAAGCAGAAAAATTCACCCGGTCCGATTTTTTTTTTTTTTACGGACAAGTTTCGGAGGCAGTGTGTAAATGTGATAGACACAACGTGAGTTCGTATTTATCTTTTATTGGGCGAGAATTCCGGACTCAGTGTTTACACTGTCTTTTTTAAATCCTTAAACCCAACACAAAACTGTATTATCTGTCTGTATTATCAATCAATCTGTCATCTGTATGTCTTTATATCGGTCTAACCATCTATATTTATGCAAGTGTGCCACAATTTTGGGACCACGCTAAATTCTTTTAAGTAGGTAGAAGACATTTGATGTAGAACCCCCATAAACTTCCCCAAGAGAAGTTTGGACATTTGGGCAATTACAACAAAAACAAGAATCTATGATTTCTTAATGCTCTTGAACATTTATTTAAGTACCAGTGTTTTCACTTGAGTTTTGAAACACATTTTTAACTTGTTGCCTGCAACAAACAGGAAGAAAAAACCATCTAGGTAAAGGACCTTTTCTTTTACATTTTTCGCTTTAAGGCATCAATACGATTCTTAACATAAAATTTCACCCCCTCCCAACTCCTCCCCTGAAGAGCTGCTGGTGACCTTTCAATGCACTCCATGCATTGGGCTTTACCAGGAACCTTTCCAGAGTGGATGTTGTTCATCAGAGTGTTTTCCACAGCCTGGATTTCCTCTTTAGACCACTTTCTCCGTGGGTTTTGTGAAGATACTGAATAAAATTAAAATAAATATTAGTAATTGTGATTGGGATAAAAGTAATTATTATCCCACACGACATGAACGTGAATAACATATCAAATAAATACATGGTCTTCGGTTTTTCCCTCATTTCTTTACAGTTTTATACATACATTTTTGTAAAATCTAGTTAGCATGGTTGAAAATCTGTAAACTCTAGCACGTTTACAAAATATATTTTAATTCTGTAAGGGCATCTAGTCTCGAGCCTGACTTCTCAGAAAGTTCTGTGCAATAAAACACTTGCAGATTAAAAAATGGTCCGTAAAAAGACGCTGTATGGAGAGACGTAGCCAGTAAAATGAGCACTGGCCCCACTTTGGATCTGCCATGCTGCTGTTACAAAGCTCCATCAACACAGATCACTGAAAAATAGACACTTTCCACTTTTCACAAAATTTGAACTCCACATGAAATTTAAAGGATTAGTTCACCCAAAAATGAAACTTCTGTAATTAATTACTGGCCCTCATGTCGTTCCAAACCATCTCGGAAACACAAATGAAGATATTTTTGACGAAATACAAGAGGTTTCTGTCTCTCCATAGGCTGCAATATCGTCATTACAACTTTCAAGGCCCAGAAAGGTAGTAAAGACATCATTAAAATAGTCCATGTGTCTACAGTGGTTCAACCTGAATGTTCTGAAGCGATGAGAGAACTTTTTGTGCACAAAAAAATCCAAAATAACGACTTTATTCAACCATTACTTCTCCTCCTAGTCATTCTCCTACTCTGTTGACGTAGTGTAAACAGTGCAGCGCTTCCGGATTCTACATCAGAACTCCTGTGTCAGCATCACACGCATGTGTTGTGGCGCTCACATGAACAGCATCGGCCAATGGTGAGCCGGTGTTCTGTTGTAAAACCCGAAAGCGCTGCACTGTTTACACTACGTCAACAGAGTAGGAGAATGACGTGGAAGAGAAGTAATGGTTGTATAAAGTCGCTATTTTTGTTTGTTTTTGCGCACAAGTATTATCTTCACTTCATAACATTAAGGTTGAACAACTGTAGTCACATGGACTATTTTAACGATGTCTTCACTAACTTTCTGGGACTTTAAAGTTGCAATGACGTTGCTGCATATAGATGGTTCAGAAACCTCTCGGATTTCATCAAAAATATCTTAATTTGTGTTTCGAAGATGAACAAAGGTCTTACAGATTTTGAACGACATGAGGGGGAGTAATTAATGACAAAAACTTTATTTTAGGGTGAACTAACCCTTTAAGGGTACTCTGTTGTCAATATAAATGGGTCTCTGTGTAGATTCCATTTGAAATTACTTAATTCTGACTGAACTTTCACAAAAAAATGGAAAGTGTGACATTTCATTAGACATTTGAAAAACAGTTTACCCTTTGTTGTGTGTGGTTCGTCCAAGTCCTTGCCAGTTGGCTGCAGTTTTTTATCCTTGCCTATTATAAAACATGAGCACAACTGAGAAGACTTTCAATATAGGCAATGTACAGTAATGGCACAGAATGCTGACTCAATGGGTACCAGTAATTGTGCCACACATGTAATGTACCAAATATATTGGGGTTTATTTTGTTTTGTTTTTATGAAACTGTGTTGTGTTTGTAACTGTTAGATATTCATGAGAACAGGGGATTGTTTATTAATTTTTGAACAAAAGATCAAAAACTGAAACAACCAAAAATAAGTTCACTTCATTCTCTTCTCAGATTAGCCAATAGTGCCAATATTAGCAAGGGGCACTGTGTGTAATTAAGTACTCTTTTTTTCTGTTGGTACACACAGAAGGAACAATACTATTTTCAGAAAAATGTATAAGAGAAAATTATATACAATTATCTAAAGGATATATATTATTTAGGATATAAAAAATAAAAGCAAGTAAAAAACATGCAAATCATAAACCACTGGTTCTTTAAAAGTAAAACAATATCAGAAGTCTTCATAATCCTCCTGCGATGCAACACGATTCACTACTATTACCAGTTGATGCAACACGATTCACTACTATTACCATGTGATGCAACACAATTCACTACCATTACGACGGGATGCAACACGATTCACTACTATTACCATGTGATGCAACACGATTCACTACTATTACGATGCGATGCAACATGATTCACTACTATTACCAGTTGATGCAACACGATTCACTACTATTACGATGCGATGCAACACGATTCACTACTATTACCATGTGATGCAGCACGATTCACTACTATTACCATGTGATGCAACACGATTCACTACTATTTCCATGTGATGCAGCACGATTCACTTCCATTACGATGCGGTGCAACACGATTCACTACTATTACCATGTGATGCAGCACGATTCACTTCCATTACGATGCGGTGCAACACGATTCAATACTATTACCATGTGATGCAGCACGATTCACTTCCATTACGATGCGGTGCAACACGATTCACTACTATTACCATGTGATGCAGCACGATTCACTTCCATTACGATGCGGTGCAACACGATTCACTACTATTACCATGTGATGCAGCACGATTCACTTCCATTACGATGCGGTGCAACACGATTCACTACTATTACCATGTGATGCAGCACGATTCACTTCCATTACGATGCGGTGCAACACGATTCACTACTATTACCATGTGATGCAGCACGATTCACTTCCATTACGATGCGGTGCAACACGATTCACTACTATTACCATGTGATGCAGCACGATTCACTTCCATTACGATGAGGTGCAACACAATTCACTACTATTACCATGTGATGCAACACGATTCATTACTATTACCATGTGATGCAGCACGATTCACTTCCATTACGATGCGGTGCAACACGATTCACTACTATTACCATGTGATGCAGCACGATTCACTTCCATTACGATGCGGTGCAACACGATTCACTACTATTACCATGTGATGCAGCACGATTCACTTCCATTACGATGCGGTGCAACACGATTCACTACTATTACGATGCGATGCAACACGATTCACTTCTATTACCATGTGATGCAGCACAATTCACTACTATTACCATGTGATGCAGCACGATTCACTTCCATTACGATGAGGTGCAACACAATTCACTACTATTACCATGTGATGCAACACGATTCATTACTATTACCATGTGATGCAGCACGATTCACTTCCATTACGATGCGGTGCAACACGATTCACTACTATTACCATGTGATGCGGCACGATTCACTTCCATTACGATGCGGTGCAACACGATTCACTACTATTACCAGTTGATGCAACACGATTCACTACTATTACCATGTGATGCGGCACGATTCACTTCCATTACGATGCGGTGCAACACGATTCACTACTATTACCAGTTGATGCAACACGATTCACTTCCATTACGATGCGGTGCAACACGATTCACTACTATTACCAGTTGATGCAACACGATTCACTACTATTCCGATGCGATGCAACACGATTCACTACTATTACGATGCGGTGCAACACGATTCACTACTATTACCATGTGATGCAGCACGATTCACTTCCATTACGATGCGGTGCAACACGATTCACTACTATTACCAGTTGATGCAACACGATTCACTACTATTACCATGTGATGCAGCACGATTCACTTCCATTACGATGCGGTGCAACACGATTCACTACTATTACCATGTGATGCAGCACGATTCACTACTATTACCATGTGATGCAGCACGATTCACTTCCATTACGATGAGGTGCAACACGATTCACTACTATTACCATGTGATGCAGCACGATTCACTACCATTACGATGCGGTGCAACACGATTCACTACTATTACCATGTGATGCAGCACGATTCACTTCCATTACGATGCGGTGCAACACGATTCACTACTATTACGATGCGATGCAACACGATTCACTTCTATTACCATGTGATGCAGCACGATTCACTACTATTACCATGTGATGCAGCACGATTCACTTCCATTACGATGAGGTGCAACACAATTCACTACTATTACCATGTGATGCAACACGATTCATTACTATTACCATGTGATGCAGCACGATTCACTTCCATTACGATGCGGTGCAACACGATTCACTACTATTACCATGTGATGCGGCACGATTCACTTCCATTACGATGCGGTGCAACACGATTCACTACTATTACCAGTTGATGCAACACGATTCACTACTATTACCATGTGATGCGGCACGATTCACTTCCATTACGATGCGGTGCAACACGATTCACTACTATTACCAGTTGATGCAACACGATTCACTTCCATTACGATGCGGTGCAACACGATTCACTACTATTACCAGTTGATGCAACACGATTCACTACTATTCCGATGCGATGCAACACGATTCACTACTATTACGATGCGGTGCAACACGATTCACTACTATTACCATGTGATGCAGCACGATTCACTTCCATTACGATGCGGTGCAACACGATTCACTACTATTACCAGTTGATGCAACACGATTCACTACTATTACCATGTGATGCAGCACGATTCACTTCCATTACGATGCGGTGCAACACGATTCACTACTATTACCATGTGATGCAGCACGATTCACTACTATTACCATGTGATGCAGCACGATTCACTTCCATTACGATGAGGTGCAACACAATTCACTACTATTACCATGTGATGCAACACGATTCATTACTATTACCATGTGATGCAGCACGATTCACTTCCATTACGATGCGGTGCAACACGATTCACTACTATTACCATGTGATGCAGCACTATTCACTTCCATTACGATGTGGTGCAACACGATTCACTACTATTACCATGTGATGCAACACGATTCAATACTATTACCATGTGATGCAGCACGATTCACTTCCATTACGATGCGGTGCAACACGATTCACTACTATTACCAGTTGATGCAACACGATTCACTACTATTACCATGTGATGCAACACGATTCACTACTATTACGATGCGGTGCAACGCGATTCACTATTACGATGCGATGCAACACGATTCACTACTATTACGATGCGATGCAACACAATTCACTACTATTACCATGTGATGCAACACGATTCACTACTATTACCATGTGATGCAACACAATTCACTACCATTACGACGGGATGCAACACGATTCACTACTATTACCATGTGATGCAACACGATTCACTACTATTACGATGCGATGCAACACGATTCACTACTATTACCAGTTGATGCAACACGATTCACTACTATTACGATGCGATGCAACACGATTCACTACTATTACCATGTGATGCAGCACGATTCACTACTATTACCATGTGATGCAACACGATTCACTACTATTTCCATGTGATGCAGCACGATTCACTTCCATTACGATGCGGTGCAACACGATTCACTACTATTACCATGTGATGCAGCACGATTCACTTCCATTACGATGCGGTGCAACACGATTCAATACTATTACCATGTGATGCAGCACGATTCACTTCCATTACGATGCGGTGCAACACGATTCACTACTATTACCATGTGATGCAGCACGATTCACTTCCATTACGATGCGGTGCAACACGATTCACTACTATTACCATGTGATGCAGCACGATTCACTTCCATTACGATGCGGTGCAACACGATTCACTACTATTACCATGTGATGCAGCACGATTCACTTCCATTACGATGCGGTGCAACACGATTCACTACTATTACCATGTGATGCAGCACGATTCACTTCCATTACAATGCGGTGCAACACGATTCACTACTATTACCATGTGATGCAGCACGATTCACTTCCATTACGATGAGGTGCAACACAATTCACTACTATTACCATGTGATGCAACACGATTCATTACTATTACCATGTGATGCAGCACGATTCACTTCCATTACGATGCGGTGCAACACGATTCACTACTATTACCATGTGATGCAGCACGATTCACTTCCATTACGATGCGGTGCAACACGATTCACTACTATTACCATGTGATGCAGCACGATTCACTTCCATTACGATGCGGTGCAACACGATTCACTACTATTACGATGCGATGCAACACGATTCACTACTATTACCAGTTGATGCAACACGATTCACTACTATTACGATGCGATGCAACACGATTCACTACTATTACCATGTGATGCAGCACGATTCACTACTATTACCATGTGATGCAACACGATTCACTACTATTTCCATGTGATGCAGCACGATTCACTTCCATTACGATGCGGTGCAACACGATTCACTACTATTACCATGTGATGCAGCACGATTCACTTCCATTACGATGCGGTGCAACACGATTCAATACTATTACCATGTGATGCAGCACGATTCACTTCCATTACGATGCGGTGCAACACGATTCACTACTATTACCATGTGATGCAGCACGATTCACTTCCATTACGATGCGGTGCAACACGATTCACTACTATTACCATGTGATGCAGCACGATTCACTTCCATTACGATGCGGTGCAACACGATTCACTACTATTACCATGTGATGCAGCACGATTCACTTCCATTATGATGCGGTGCAACACGATTCACTACTATTACCATGTGATGCAGCACGATTCACTTCCATTACAATGCGGTGCAACACGATTCACTACTATTACCATGTGATGCAGCACGATTCACTTCCATTACGATGAGGTGCAACACAATTCACTACTATTACCATGTGATGCAACACGATTCATTACTATTACCATGTGATGCAGCACGATTCACTTCCATTACGATGCGGTGCAACACGATTCACTACTATTACCAGTTGATGCAACACGATTCACTACTATTACCATGTGATGCAACACGATTCACTACTATTACGATGCGGTGCAACGCGATTCACTACTATTACGATGCGATGCAACACGATTCACTACTATTACGATGCGATGTGACACGATTCACTACTATTACCATGTGATGCAGCACGATTCACTTCCATTACGATGCGGTGCAACACGATTCACTACTATTACCATGCGATGCAGCACGATTCACTTCCATTACGATGCGGTGCAACATGATTCACTACTATTACCATGTGATGCAGCACGATTCACTTCCATTACGATGCGGTGCAACACGATTCACTACTATTACCATGTGATGCAGCACGATTCACTACTATTACCATGTGATGCAACACGATTCATTACTATTACCATGTGATGCAGCACGATTCACTTCCATTACGATGCGGTGCAACACGATTCACTACTATTACCATGTGATGCAGCACTATTCACTTCCATTATGATGTGGTGCAACACGATTCACTACTATTACCATGTGATGCAGCACGATTCACTTCCATTACGATGCGGTGCAACACGATTCACTACTATTACCATGTGATGCAGCACGATTCACTTCCATTACGATGCGGTGCAACACGATTCACTACTATTACGATGCGATGCAACACGATTCACTACTATTACCATGTGATGCAGCACGATTCACTACTATTACCATGTGATGCAGCACGATTCACTTCCATTACGATGAGGTGCAACACCATTCACTACTATTACCATGTGATGCAACACGATTCATTACTATTACCATGTGATGCAGCACGATTCACTTCCATTACGATGCGGTGCAACACGATTCACTACTATTACCATGTGATGCAGCACTATTCACTTCCATTACGATGCGGTGCAACACGATTCACTACTATTACCATGTGATGCAACACGATTCAATACTATTACCATGTGATGCAGCACGATTCACTTCCATTACGATGCGGTGCAACACGATTCACTACTATTACCAGTTGATGCAACACGATTCACTACTATTACCATGTGATGCAACACGATTCACTACTATTACGATGCGGTGCAACGCGATTCACTATTACGATGCGATGCAACACGATTCACTACTATTACGATGCGATGCAACACAATTCACTACTATTACCATGCGATGCAGCACGATTCACTTCCATTACGATGCGGTGCAACACGATTCATTACTATTACCATGTGATGCAACACGATTCACTACTATTACGATGCGATGCAACACGATTCACTACTATTACCATGTGATGCAGCACGATTCACTACTATTACCATGTGATGCAGCACGATTCACTACTATTACCATGTGATGCAGCACGATTCACTTCCATTACGATGAGGTGCAACACAATTCACTACTATTACCATGTGATGCAACACGATTCATTACTATTACCATGTGATGCAGCACGATTCACTTCCATTACGATGCGGTGCAACACGATTCACTACTATTACCATGTGATGCAGCACTATTCACTTCCATTACGATGCGGTGCAACACGATTCACTACTATTACCATGTGATGCAACACAATTCACTACCATTACGACGGGATGCAACACGATTCACTACTATTACCATGTGATGCAACACGATTCACTACTATTATGATGCGATGCAACACGATTCACTACTATTACCATGTGATGCAACACGATTCACTACTATTACGATGTGGTGCAACACGATTCACTACTATTACCAGTTGATGCAACACGATTCACTACTATTACCATGTGATGCAACACGATACACTACTATTACGATGCGATGCAACACGATTCACTACTATTACCATGTGATGCAACACGATTCACTACTATTACGATGCGATGCAACACGATTCACTACTATTACCAGTTGATGCAACACGATTCACTACTATTACGATGCGATGCAACACGATTCACTACTATTACCATGTGATGCAACACGATTCACTACTATTACGATGTGGTGCAACACGATTCACTACTATTACCAGTTGATGCAACACGATTCACTACTATTACCATGTGATGCAACACGATTCACTACTATTACGATGCGGTGCAACGCGATTCACTATTACGATGCGATGCAACACGATTCACTACTATTACGATGCGATGCAACACAATTCACTACTATTACCATGTGATGCAACACGATTCACTACTATTACCATGTGATGCAACACAATTCACTACCATTACGACGGGATGCAACACGATTCACTACTATTACCATGTGATGCAACACGATTCACTACTATTACGATGCGATGCAACACGATTCACTACTATTACCAGTTGATGCAACACGATTCACTACTATTACGATGCGATGCAACACGATTCACTACTATTACCATGTGATGCAACACGATTCACTACTATTACGATGTGGTGCAACACGATTCACTACTATTACCAGTTGATGCAACACGATTCACTACTATTACCATGTGATGCAACACGATTCACTACTATTACGATGCGGTGCAACGCGATTCACTATTACGATGCGATGCAACACGATTCACTACTATTACGATGCGATGCAACAAGATTCACTACTATTACGATGCAACACGATTCACTACTATTACCATGTGATGCAACACAATTCACTACCATTACGACGGGATGCGATTCAATCTAATACGATGCGATGGAGAAAAATATGATGCTATGCAATTCAATATGGTATAGATAGTTAACTTCTATTTCTTTTGTTCAGACATACAGCAAATCAAGTGCCATTTGGCTTTTAACGCATGGCTTTTTCACAAACAAAAGATTTGGTTTTCACAAAACCAAAAGATTAAATACAGACATTATTTTCCTGTCCTGTCTCCAGTTACATTTTTAACAGCTCACACATTTTACAGTGAAACACTCTAAGGATGTTCAGGGATAAACAATAAAGAAATGTTCTGTAATTTGCCAGCAGGCTAATGTGATTTCAGCAGGTAGACTAACAGTGACCAGAAAGCAGGTGCTGTTTTAACATAAACAATAATACAAATAAAATAAACTTTCAAACACGTCTTTCATAACTGTATTCAAATATAAAAAAAAAAAAATGAAAAACTATTATTGGCAGTCCCAGGCTGCTGTAAACCAGATTAACTTAAATGTCCTACTGTAAAGTTTAAAGGTGACTCTCAGGACCTCGCACTCCGTAGTGTTGTGATGCGTCATCTTCACGTAGCAGCGTCAGCAGTGGTGATGAGAGACCGCGCTTGAGCAACAGTTCAGAAAGGAGAAATCAATCTAGTCGAACTGGACGCGCGAATGAGGCGAGATCGCGTCTATCCTTACAGGACCTCCAGACTCGCGTCAACGCGTCTTTACATTGACTTAACATGGAAATCACCCGCTACAGGCGCTCTATCCACATTCGGTGTGAACACAGCAGTTACATAATAAAATATTAATCACAAATGATTGGTCACTTTCTAAATAGTAAAAGTATAGAGCATCTCCTAATAATTGTATATGAACAAATAGTTTTTTACCGATGCTGTTAGAAACGATGCATCGCGATACAAATGCCAACTTGTAACCGATAAACACTTATTTAAATCGATGCATCGTATCGTTAGCTTTTATGCCAATGCATCGATGCGAATCAGTGAATCTTACCATCCCAAATATATATATATATATATATATATGTTTATTTGTGGATATAGCCTACCTTTGTCTTCTCTTCAGGGCCATCTGTCACATCATCCACTGAAATGTAAATTACAAAGACAATTTTTTTTATTGTTATTTAAAATATTTTTCCATTTTACTTCCTCCTAACTATAGTTCTAGCTTAAACCCCATAATCACCAGTATTGAATAACGTACAAATAGATTTAAAAATAATTATCAAAATAAGGCTGACATCAATGACACCATTTTGGCAAAACCTGTAGTTACCACAAATTTAATGTGACCTGTGACTTTTAATTTCATACAATGATAAAAAAAATTACAACAAAACAAACTTAACTACAGTATCCGCTGAAATTGACAGTATACAGGGCAACATGTTGTATTTACTCAGCACATATAGTTAAGAAATTATATCTATGTCGAGTTACTGAACCAGTACTAACATGTTAAGTTTAGGGATAATTACCCAAATTTATTTAGCCAATCTTTATATTGAACATGAAAAGTACACTTTTGGTTTCACAATAACATGATCATATGGCTAGACATATTTATATTGTTTAATGCCACATTTTCTGTCATTTGAAAGCGTTTAAAATGTTTAACAAAAAAGTAAAAATACTGAAATGTTTTTTTAAATGAAAATTTTCACTAAAATACACAGATATAATCACCTATTTGCCTTAAATTCTAACAGATGATCTCTTTTCTTTTTTAATAAAACCGTAAAGAAAAGTTACAGATAAGTTACAACAAAAAAATCTAAGTCTACATAAATTAAACTTAGATTGTATTAATTACTACAATCATCCCTTAATTACTTTGTAATAATGTAGTGGCCTCTAAACTTCTATTTAAACTGACCGGTTATTAATTAAAACATTATTTACCTATAAACAAAAGATTAAAGATTGAATTTCATGCACAACCATGAACTTGGCATGGTGTTGCAAGAGAATGAAAGGAGGGAGCATGGGGGGCTATGTTTCTTTTTCTCCATGATTGTGCTTTTAAAAACCTCTGTTACTCTGGCTCATTAAGCTACGTATATAAGCTTTAAGAATTATTTTAAGTAATAAATGACGCACACCAATTTGACATACTACAAATGAGTAAGATGTGTTTTGTATGATCTTCTCATTATCTCACCTGTGCATCCAGAGCTGCCATTCGTAGCTTGATCTTCCTGCAAGCACAAGTGTCATAGACAGTCAAACATCATGGTCTAATATCACATTGCACTGTATTTAAAATGTAATAGTACAATTTAGGCAATATATTCAAGTAATCGACATTGTAACATAATCCAATACAATTTCATAACATTTTGGCTGAAAATAAATGCCATGTATTGTCTGGTCTTGAAACCTGCATTATAGAAGTAGAAAAAACTTGTTCTGAATTTATTAAACTTCCCTCTTGCTTTGTTGAAACACATTATTGGTGTTAAGTGTGATAAAACGTCATGAATCCTGCAGGCCTCAGACTCACATGGCTGCACGTGTAGGCCGCTACAGATGCAAATCCTGGCCATCTTAAATTAATGTTACCAAAAGTAAGCTAAACATCCAGGGGAAGTAATAGGGACGCAAAATATGTATTTCAGAAATAACATAAAGACAACAACATTTTAAATTCGGCGACGTTTAAAAGCGGATTACCGCTAAAATGGAGTCACCTATGCAATCCTGTGATTTTAAAACAGCTTAAGACTCTTAGGAATCTAAAGCCCTAATGGATATATTATTATTATTATCATTATTGTCATTTCGGTACATTAATCTATACTTTCTGCAAAGCTGCTTTGAGATTATGCTTAAGGTGAAAAGCGCTATAACGTTAGAAATCAAATGACGTGACCTTTACGTTACGAAATATGTGCAAAGTTGCAAACAATATGCAAGTTAAATAAACAGCACCATATTATATTGAGAGCCTTGCACAAAAAGTCAAAAACTTACTTTTTCGTCGGCCATCCCGATCCAGGCTGTGTGTGTGCAGCATCTCTGCCTCTCGAGCATCTGTGTGTCGCAGGTGAGAGCTCCAGGAGTGGGGGAGGGGGAGGGATAGTCGCCGTGGGGTCTTAAAGATTCAGGTTCTGTGTGATGGATCAGCCATTACTGACACTCACTCGGCGAACTACATGGATATAGTCATATTAAAATTACCCGCGCTTTTTTCTTTCTTGTGCGGTTTTTGTTTTCTTTATAAAATGATGTATGGACATATATGCTCTGATAATATAGAGTATAAGATATGCTGTTATAAAAGAAATACATTTTCTGCTCAAATTCAGTACAATTTTATATAAATTTAAGTACAAAAATAAGGACTGAATGTTGATGTAAAAAGACATTTAGGCCTATATTATATTTAATATAAAAAAACATTAATGAATGGAACAAATTTGGAACTATTAAACAGCTCACAAAAAGATTGACATTCATTAAAAAAAGAACTATTACAAGACCGTGTAATCAAAAGAACAGATATTATTTTTACCCTCTGAGAGGAGATAAAATAAATAAAATAGGTTTGAAAGAAGTAAGACTTGTCTTAAGTGAGACCAAACTATGGATATATGAGGCCTCCACACAAGGCCCGCAGCTTCTTTGTTCTTGATGGTTTCTTGCATTTGAACTGGGTGAAAACATGTCAATGGTGTCATAGATACAAGAACCTGCTTGTTTACAAAAGGTACAAACCAGAAAGTGAGTCGGGGCTGTTGTTATTGTTACCGTCCTTAGAAATTGTCTATATTGATTCTGAAACTCTTTAACTGCATAAAATAAAATAAAAACAAACCATCTTCACAACAATTGCTCACCTTGCTTGTACTGTTCAAGACAATGATTGAAACCATGTATTGCTAGCACTTCTTTTGCTACTGCTTTCTCTTAAGACAAATTGCTTGTTGTTTTCCTCATTTCATGTGTAAGTGGCTTTGGGTAAAAGTGTCTGCTAAATTAATAAATGTAAATGTAAATGCACTCAGCTAGACAGCAGTTCACCAGTCAGAGGAGAATGGGGAAAGACTATATTTGCAAACTATATAAATTAATTGTCAATTCAAGTTAAAAATACTATCACGTGATTTAATTTAGGGTAAGAATAACACATGGTAAAAATAATTCAACAAATGATGATGCAGTTTTTCCACTCTGGTACAACCTTCTGGCTTAGCCACTGCTTCAGATTCTCCCAAAATGACATTAAATATACAATAACACCTCACTTAAACAGAAATAAAAGTGTTGTGGACAATTACGTTTGCATTATGTACTGCACGTACATGTAGGGGAGAGCAGGGCATAACCTAACGCATTTTGGTTTTGGCTCAATTATTAAAAAAATTATTAAGTTAGATTTAACTTTTTTTTTACACAAGCAACATACACATCTCTGCTACAAATGAACACTTAAAGTTTTTTTCTAGGGCCTACCATTTTCGTACAGTTGCACTGAAAGTGACAGAATTGCAAATGTTAAAACTTACCCCATATGCGGGGTTCACTGTAACAGACAGAGGGGTTAGTTGTAACACTTGTGTGTAACACATAATTCAGTACTATTT
>CM060639.1:302631-325131 GCA_030578275.1 Meda fulgida
TAAAGGATATAAATGTTGTTTGACTGTAGTTATTTGTTGACATGTGTCAGAATAGTGTCTAGTCAGCTTTATTTATATAAAATGAGTGTTTCAGAGCAGCTTTACAGAGATAACAGGAAAATAATGCAGCAAAGTTTGTTTCCAGAAGAAAATATCATCAGTCCAGCTTAAGTTCAGTGATGCTTCATTTCTGTATTAAAAAAGTGATTAATTTAGTTCATAAATACAGTATATATATATATATATATATATCCGCTCTGGAGTGTGATGTCATCGTCAGCTCAGTCTCACATAATGCTGTCAAAGCAGGAGATCAATAATATTGATGAATATTAAGTTGATGAAGAGTGTCTGTTGTTGTGTTTCTTGTGTTCCTCACACACACACACACACACACACACACACAGGCCCGATGCAGGAGACCGTCTATGACTTCTGGAGGATGATTTGGCAGGAGAACACGGCAACTATCGTCATGGTGACCAATCTGGTGGAAGTGGGCCGGGTGAGTGACCCTGCAGTGCAGCATCCTTCAGGGGCGATCGAGAACATCGACTCTCTCCAGGCATTACACACACGACACACACGCCAGCGCAGATCTGCTGACAGAAACATGCGAGTCCTTCAGGGGCGATCGAGAACATCGACTCTCTCCAGGCGTTACACACACGACACACACCCCAGCGCAGATCTGCTGACAGAAACATGCGAGTCCTTCAGGGGCGATCGAGAACATCGACTCTCTCCAGGCGTTACACACATGACACACACTCCAGCGCAGATCTGCTGACGGAAACATGCGAGTCCTTCAGGGGCGATCGAGAACATCGACTCTCTCCAGGCGTTACACACACGACACACACTCCAGCGAAGATCTGCTGACGGAAACATGCGAGTCCTTCAGGGGCGATCGAGAACATCGACTCTCTCCAGGCGTTACACACACGACACACACTCCAGCGCAGATCTGCTGACGGAAACATGCGAGTCCTTCAGGGGCGATCGAGAACATCGACTCTCTCCAGGCGTTACACACACGACACACACGCCAGCGCAGATCTGCTGACAGAAACATGCGAGTCCTTCATGGGCGATCGAGAACATCGACTCTCCCCAGGCGTTACACACACGACACACACGCCAGCGCGGATCTGCTGACAGAAACATGCGAGTCCTTCAGGGGCGATCGAGAACATCGACTCTCTCCAGGCATTACACACACGACACACACGCCAGCGCAGATCTGCTGACAGAAACATGCGAGTCCTTCAGGGGCGATCGAGAACATCGACTCTCTCCAGGCGTTACACACACGACACACACGCCAGCGCAGATCTGCTGACGGAAACATGCGAGTCCTTCAGGGGCGATCGAGAACATCGACTCTCTCCAGGCGTTACACACACGACACACACGCCAGCGCAGATCTGCTGACGGAAACATGCGAGTCCTTCAGGGGCGATCGAGAACATCGACTCTCTCCAGGCGTTACACACACGACACACACGCCAGCGCAGATCTGCTGACAGAAACATGCGAGTCCTTCAGGGGCGATCGAGAACATCGACTCTCTCCAGGCGTTACACACACGACACACACGCCAGCGCAGATCTGCTGACGGAAACATGCGAGTCCTTCAGGGGCGATCGAGAACATCGACTCTCTCCAGGCGTTACACACACGACACACACGCCAGCGCAGATCTGCTGACGGAAACATGCGAGTCCTTCAGGGGCGATCGAGAACATCGACTCTCTCCAGGCGTTACACACACGACACACACTCCAGCGCAGATCTGCTGACAGAAACATGCGAGTCCTTCAGGGGCGATCGAGAACATCGACTCTCCCCAGGCGTTACACACACGACACACACGCCAGCGCAGATCTGCTGACGGAAACATGCGAGTCCTTCAGGGGCGATCGAGAACATCGACTCTCTCCAGGCGTTACACACACGACACACACGCCAGCGCAGATCTGCTGAAGGAAACATGCGAGTCCTTCAGGGGCGATCGAGAACATCGACTCTCTCCAGGCGTTACACACACGACACACACGCCAGCGCAGATCTGCTGACAGAAACATGCGAGTCCTTCAGGGGCGATCGAGAACATCGACTCTCTCCAGGCGTTACACACATGACACACACGCCAGCGCAGATCTGCTGACGGATACATGCGAGTCCTTCAGGGGCGATCGAGAACATCGACTCTCTCCAGGCGTTACACACACGACACACACGCCAGCGCAGATCTGCTGACGGAAACATGCGAGTCCTTCAGGGGCGATCGAGAACATCGACTCTCTCCAGGCGTTACACACACGACACACACGCCAGCGCAGATCTGCTGACGGAAACATGCGAGTCCTTTAGGGGCGATCGAGAACATCGACTCTCTCCAGGCGTTACACACACGACACACACTCCAGCGCAGATCTGCTGACGGAAACATGCGAGTCCTTCAGGGGCGATCGAGAACATCGACTCTCTCCAGGCGTTACACACACGACACACACGCCAGCGCAGATCTGCTGACGGAAACATGCGAGTCCTTCAGGGGCGATCGAGAACATCGACTCTCTCCAGGCGTTACACACACGACACACACGCCAGCGCAGATCTGCTGACGGAAACATGCGAGTCCTTCAGGGGCGATCGAGAACATCGACTCTCTCCAGGCGTTACACACACGACACACACGCCAGCGCAGATCTGCTGACAGAAACATGCGAGTCCTTCAGGGGCGATCGAGAACATCGACTCTCTCCACCCGTGACACACACGCCAGTGCAGATCTGCTGACTGAAACATGCGAGTCCTTCAGGGGCGATCGAGAACATCGACTCTCTCCAGGCGTTACACACACGACACACACGCCAGTGCAGATCTGCTGACAGAAACATGCGAGTCCTTCAGGGGCGATCGAGAACATCGACTCTCTCCAGGCGTTACACACACGACACACACGCCAGCGCAGATCTGCTGACAGAAACATGCGAGTCCTTTAGGGGCGATCGAGAACATCGACTCTCTCCAGGCGTTACACACACGACACACACGCCAGCGCAGATCTGCTGACGGAAACATGCGAGTCCTTCAGGGGCGATCGAGAACATCGACTCTCTCCAGGCGTAACACACACGACACACACTCCAGCGCAGATCTGCTGACAGAAACATGCGAGTCCTTCAGGGGCGATCGAGAACATCGACTTTCTCCACGCGTTACACACACGCCAGTGCAGATCTGCTGACAGAAACATGCGAGTCCTTCAGGGGCGATCGAGAACATCGACTCTCCACGCGTTACACACACGACACACACGCCAGCGCAGATCTGCTGACAGAAACATGTGAATCCTTCATGGGCGATCGAGAACATCGACTCTCTCTAGGCGTTACACACACGACACACACTCCAACGCAGATCTGCTGACAGAAACATGCGAGTCCTTCAGGGGCGATCGAGAACATCGACTCTCTCCAGGCGTTACACACACGACACACACGCCAGCGCAGATCTGCTGACAGAAACATGCGAGTCCTTCAGGGGCGATCGAGAACATCGACTCTCTCCAGGCGTTACACACACGACACACACGCCAGCGCAGATCTGCTGACAGAAACATGCGAGTCCTTCAGGGGCGATCGAGAACATCGACTCTCTCCAGGCGTTACACACACGACACACACGCCAGCGCAGATCTGCTGACGGAAACATGCGAGTCCTTCAGGGGCGATCGAGAACATCGACTCTCTCCAGGCGTTACACACACGACACACACGCCAGCGCAGATCTGCTGACAGAAACATGCGAGTCCTTCAGGGGCGATCGAGAACATCGACTCTCTCCAGGCGTTATAAAGATAAAGATATGAACACTTTACAGTAAGCTTCATTAGTTTACTTGAACTAATAATGATCAATACTTCTACAGCATTTATAATCTTAGTTAATATTATTTTCAATTGTACGTTGTTTTAATCAAAGGTTGTATTAGTTAACATTAGTAGTGCACTGTGAACTAACATGAAAACTAATGTATTGCTCATGTTAGATCATGTTAGTTTATACATTTGTAAATGTTTTATGCCATATTCCAGTTTTGCAACTTTGCTACAAATTTCAAGTTAAATCCACAACTCTGAATGGAAATGACACTTTAACGATGTCAATATGACGTCAATTTCACTCAACCAATCACGTGAGCTTGGGGCGGAGCTACGGGCTTGACTGACCAGTGACGGACAGCGAGTGGCTCAGAGGGAGAGTTTTTGATCGATTATGAATATTATAAACAGTATTGCATCTCTTTTGTTTTTCTAAAACATTTGAACATTTTAAACAAAAGAAGTGTGGAAAAGCTCTTTTTGTGCTCAAACAAAAGAGCATGGCGTTCATGAAAAAAACTATTTGTTCCTTAAAATATTTTTTTTCAAACCTTAAAACTTAGCATTTCTCACTTTCATTCAGTTTAACTTGATGTACTAAAATAACTACACTAAATTAATAAAAACTATATAGACATTTATAAAAACTAATACAAATGCCAATTATTGACAAAATTGTAACCCCTCTCTGGTTATTTATTTTATTATTATAGTTTTTTGAGTTAAGAGCTTATTGGAAAAAGTTATATCTATTAAATTATTATAATTAGAGCATTTGTATTTTGGGTTGTATATAGTTCTACGATAAAAGCGTATGAATGTATGACGGGTGACTTCTGATTCACTAAATAACCAGAACCGTACTGAATCGGCCTCTCATCTGATGGCATTTCTCACAGTATCTCTGGCTAAAAGCAAAATACAAGCGCTGTGCTGGTGTTCTCACACATGCACGCGCGCCCACATACACACACACACACACACACACGCACACACACACTCACACACGTACACGCACACACACACATACGTACACGCGCACACATGCGTGCACACACACACACACACGCACACACACACACACACGCACACACACACACACACGCACACACACACACACACACACGCACACACACGTACACACACACACACACACATCTGGTCACTGCTATTGTTCAGGAGACGTGTGATTCCTCCCGGCGGGCCGCTGTATTCTCAGCCTCAGCTTTCGAGTGTCTGAGAGAGTGAAACCGCCGCTGCTTCATCAACGCCACCATCTGCTCCTGATGAACTCTGGGAATTCGCCCACATTCTCCCGTATTCTCCAGTATTCACACATATTCTCCAGTATTCACACATATTCTCCCATATTTTCCAGTATTCACACATATTCTCCAGTATTCTCCCATTTTCTCCCGTATTCTCCCGTAGTCTCCAGTATTCTCCCGTATTCTCCAGTATTCTCCCGTATTCTCCAGTATTCTCCAGTATTCTCCCGTAGTCTCCAGTATTCTCCCGTATTCTCCAGTATTCTCCCGTATTCTCCCGTATTCTCCAGTATTCTCCCGTATTCTCCCGTATTCTCCAGTATTCTCCCGTATTCTCCAGTATTCTCCCGTATTCTCAAGTATTCTCCCGTAGTCTCCAGTATTCTCCCGTAGTCTCCAGTATTCTCCCGTATTCTCCCGTATTCTCCAGTATTCTCCCGTATTCTCCAGTATTCTCCCGTAGTCTCCAGTATTCTCCCGTAGTCTCCCGTAGTCTCCAGTATTCTCCCGTAGTCTCCAGTATTCTCCCGTATTCTCGAGTATTCTCCCGTATTCTCCAGTATTCTCCCGTAGTCTCCAGTATTCTCCCGTATTCTCCCGTAGTCTCCAGTATTCTCCCGTATTCTCCCGTAGTCTCCAGTATTCTCCCGTATTCTCCCGTAGTCTCCAGTATTCTCCCGTAGTCTCCAGTATTCTCCCGTATTCTCGAGTATTCTCCCATATTCTCCAGTATTCTCCCGTAGTCTCCAGTATTCTCCCGTATTCTCGAGTATTCTCCGGTAGTCTCCAGTATTCTCCCGTATTCTCGAGTATTCTCCCGTAGTCTCCAGTATTCTCCCGTATTCTCGAGTATTCTCCCGTATTCTCCAGTATTCTCCCGTATTCTCCAGTATTCTCCCGTATTCTCCCGTATTCTCCAGTATTCTCCCGTATTCTCCAGTAGTCTCCCGTATTCTCCCGTATTCTCCCGTATTCTCCAGTATTCTCCCGTATTCTCCCGTATTCTCCTGTATAATCCCATATTCTCCAGTATT
Source organism: Meda fulgida (assembly GCA_030578275.1). Taxonomy (NCBI): domain Eukaryota; kingdom Metazoa; phylum Chordata; class Actinopteri; order Cypriniformes; family Leuciscidae; genus Meda; species Meda fulgida. The sequence goes on from CM060639.1 coordinate 308,826, forward strand.
CTCCCGTATTCTCCAGTATTCTCCAGTATTCTCCCGTATTCTCCCGTATTCTCCCGTATTCTCTAGTATTCTCTAGTATTCTCCCGTAGTCTCCTATATTCTCCTGTATAATCCCATATTCTCCTGTATAATCCCGTATTCTCCAGTATTCTCCCGTATTCTCCAGTATTCTCCCGTATTCTCCAGTATTCTCCCGTATTCTCCCGTATTCTCCCGTAGTCTCCAGTATTCTCCCGTATTCTCCAGTATTCACACATATTCTCCAGTATTCACACATATTCTCCCGTATTCCCCCATATTCTCCCGTATTCTCCCATATTCTCCCGTAGTCTCCCATATTCTCCTGTATTCTCCCGCATTCTCCCATATTCTCCCGTATTCACACATATTCTCCCGTATTCTCCCATATTATCCTGTATTCCCACATATTCTCCCGTATTATCCCATATTCTCCCGTATTCACACATATTCTCCCGTATTCTCCCGTATTCACCAACATTTATACAAGCTGGACTCACAGACGCCACGACAACTGGTCTAGAAGAAAAGCGGGACACCATCCAAACACACACGCACACACGCACACACAAACACACACACACACACACACACACACACACACACACACACACACACACACACACACACACACATACACACACACACATACACATACACTCTCACACGTACACACACACTCTCACACACTCACACACATACACACACTGCTTATCCTAATCAAAGCCAGTGTATTTAATTTCTGCTGACAAAGTCAATCTATTGATCCATATTAAAGGATTAGATTGAGAACAGACATGAAAGGAGTGTGTGATCTCGTTTCACCCTGATCTCATTGAGCTTCTAATTAAGAGCAACACCAGATCTGTGTGTGTCGGAAAATACGTCTTTCCAGCCAGTAAACAGGAAAACACTCACCGTATCCGAGGCTCCTGGACATCTGTTGAGCCTCACACCCGCCATTAACCACAATGTGTGTGTGTGTGTGTGTGTGTGTGTGTGTGTGTGTGTGTGTGTGTGTGTGTGTGTGTTTGTGTGTGAGTGTGCATGTGAGTGTGTGTGTGTGTTTGTTCTGATAACTTCTCCATAATCTGTGTGTGTGTGTGTGTGTTCTGATAACTTCTCTATACTGTGTGTGTGTGTGTGTGTGTGTGTGTGTGTGTGTGTTCTGATAACTTCTCCATAATGTGTGTGTGTGTATGTGTTCTGACAACTTCTCCATAATGTGTGTGTGTGTGTGCGTGCATGCGTGTGTGTGTGTTCTGATAACTTCTCCATAATGTGTGTGTGTGTGTTCTGATAACTCCTGTATAATGCTGGTCATCTGTAAGCTGATTAGTGTGAGTGTGAAGCGTCAGCACTGCTGTTCTCAGACTGGTAAAGTTAGCCCTGTTAGAGGGAGATTATCCTGGATAAAAACACTGACTTCATCCGCTGTAATCTGGAGACAGCAGCGCTGTGATCATCTCCGAATCTCTGCGTCTGGTCGGGAAGAAACTCACAGAGGGACGAGGCGAGCGAGCGACACCATTGTGTCGTAAAAGCCTGTGGCGAAACCAGGATCAAATCTCAGCGGAAATCTGACACTCGGAACTAATGGGATTTTAAACCCCATCTTAATATCTGACAAGAACAAAAGGGTCTCGTTCAGAATCACATTCCAGTCATTAATAAGCCATTAAGAGAGGAAAACTGCTGGATTCGCTCCTCACCGACGGTTAAAATTAGAGTGTGATGAAAGTAGGCCAGAAAAACCCTGAACTTCACAAAGTCACGCCGTTCAGCGTCTCAGACCTGTCAGTCACTCGTCAAAATACTCTCATAATGCAAAAAAAATCTTCAGTTATCAGAGGAAACTCTCTGAGTTATATATATTTCAGAAATGTACATATACACAATCACAGTTAGCGAACAAGTTGTTAATTTAAACAACGTAATAATGCAAGGCAGAAACAATGAGCTCATTGAAGTAATGAATACTTGTTTGTTAACAAATTATGACATATAGAAAAATTTAGCATTGTAGCATTTTTCCGTGTGTTTGTTGTTTTATCACGGGATGCTGGAGTGTGTCGCTTCAGGATATGTGTGACTGAATATGTAAATAACTCATTACGTGATTAATGCTCCCTCGTTTAGAGATGCTCTGATGATTTTTAGGACGGAGCCGATAGCATCACGGCCCTTTGTTTTTCCGGCCTGGCGGCGACTGAGCCGAAATATGGTCCGCCATTACAGCGCAATTATCCCGCCAATTAGAGCCGTCTTAATAGACTCATAGAGAGAAAACAGGATAATAATGAGGAACGGATGGGTGCTAATAAGCGGATGATAAACAGATGGACAGATAAAAGGGAGAGAACGCTTGACTTCATTAATGAGTTTGAGTGATTAGTCTGTGTGTCTCAGGAGTTGTGCTCTGGTTAGAAAGGGGTTAACCTGGATAATTAGTCTGGGATAATCTCTGGGATCTGGGACACTTCAGATCCGACTGGAAACTCCTGATTAAATGCTGATGATGTTATTGCCTCTGTACACAATCTCATGTTTAAGCAGGACGTTCTTAAACTGGTGTGTGTTTGAACGATCACCTGCTCATGAACCTCTGTGTGTGTGTGTGTTTGCAGGTGAAGTGCTGTAAGTACTGGCCCGACGACACTGAGATCTACAGGGACATGAAGGTGACGCTCATCGAGACGCAGCTTCTCTCAGAATACGTCATTCGAACCTTCGCTGTGGAAAAGGTTTGTCATCATACATAAATATGATCAAACTACACTACATTAATTTCATATGCAGTTGCAATCGAAATTATTCACCCCCATTGCAAATCAGGTTCATTGGCAAAATGTATAGACTTTCAGCTGTTTGCAATGAACAAATCAAACAAAAGACGTTGAAATAACTCAACACAACAAATGTTTCAAGTGGTTTCCCCAAATTCAACTGAAAATGCAACTTTTAATGACTTCTGCAGTCTCAGATTATTCACCCCCCTTCATGGCAAGCATCTTTAGCACTTAGTAGAACACACTTCTGCTGAATCGATATGTATAATCGACAGCAGCGTCTGTTTCTGAGGGATCTGAGCCGTTCCTCATGAGCAATGGCCTCTAGTTCAGGGATATTCCTGGGTTTGCTGCTGCAAATGCCTTCTTCAGATCCCACCAGAGCTTTCCTATGGGGTTTGAGTCAGGAGACTGTGATGCCACTGTGCCTGTGATGTCTCCCAGCACTTCTCCTGCAAGCCTGGCTGGAGTCTGAGGAACGCTGGGATCATTGTCCTGTTGAAGGTCCAAGCTTCAGCTTCCTCACTGACGGCACGTTCTCTCCCAGGATCTCCTGATCCTCCAGCGGATCATCTCTCCTTCCTCACTGACGGCACGTTCTCTCCCAGGATCTCCTGGTCCTCCAGTGGATCATCTCTCCTTCCTCACTGACAGCATGTTCTCTCCCAGGATCTCCTGATCCTCCAGTGGATCATCTCTCCTTCCTCACTGACGGCACGTTCTCTCCCAGGATCTCCTGATCCTCCTGTGGATCATCTCTCCTTCCTCACTGACAGCATGTTCTCTCCCAGGATCTCCTGATCCTCCAGTGGATCATCTCTCCTTCCTCACTGACGGCACGTTCTCTCCCAGGATCTCCTGATCCTCCAGTGGATCATCTCTCCTTCCTCACTGACAGCACGTTCTCTCCCAGGATCTCCTGATCCTCCAGTGGGTCATCTCTCCTTCCTCACGCTGCAGGTTCCAGTGCCGAAGGATATAGATCAGCCGCAGGGCATCACAGCTCCACATGCTGAACTGTAGTCAGAGCTCCCATCAACGTACGCTTCATTCACCATTGATCCAGTGGGACAAGAAGCTCCAGTGTTGTGTCATCGCTCCACAGAACAGAATCCCAAAACCTCTGTGGTTCATTTATATGAATTAGAGCCTTCTTGTGCTTTGGGCCAGTAGTGGTGTAGTCCTGGAGATCTGATGCGTTTAGTACGAGCTTTACTGTGCATCTGAAACCTCAAGTCTACTGCAGTCACTCCAGGGTTTTCTGAACCGTTGATCGTTCTTCTGCCCGTCCAGGGAGTGCAACCACTGTTCCTTTAACTCTGTTGAATTTGGGTAAACCACTTGAAACATTTGTTGTGTTGAGCTATTTCAATCACTTTTGTTTGATTTGTTCATTGCAAACATTTTGTTCAGTACAAAAGTCTGTACATTTTTCCAATGAACCTGATTTGCAATGGGGGTGAATCATTTTGATTGCAACTGTATGTGTGTGTGTGAGAGAGAGTGTGTGTGTGTGTGTGTGTATGTGTCTGTGTGTGTGTCTGTGTGTGTGTATCACTATGAACACAATCCCATAACTTCATCTGTGTGTTGTTTGTGTGTGTGTGTGTGTGTGTGTGTGTGTGTGTGTGTGTGTGTGTGTGTGTGTGTGTGTGTGTGTGTGTGTGTGTTGACTGCAGCGAGGAGCTCATGAGATCAGAGAGATCCGGCAGTTCCACTTCACCGGCTGGCCGGATCACGGAGTGCCGTATCACTCCACGGGTCTGCTGGGATTCATCCGCCGGGTCAAAGCCAAGAGTCCTGCGAGCGCGGGGCCGATGGTGGTGCACTGCAGGTGACTCTCTCTCCGCACAACACCTGTGTGTGTGTGTGTGTGTGTGTGTGTGTTCTGTTAAACACGTGTGTGTGTGTGTGTCCCCTCAGCGCTGGAGCCGGACGCACCGGATGCTTCATCGTCATCGACATCATGCTGGACATGGCGGAGCGAGAAGGAGTCGTGGATATTTACAACTGCGTCAGAGAACTGCGCTCCCGCAGGGTTAACATGGTCCAGACCGAGGTGACCAATCACACACACACACACACACCTCACATCCGCCAATCACACACCTCACATCCGCCAATCACACACACACCTCACATCCGGCTATCACACACACCTCACATCCGCCTATCACACACACCTCACATCCGCCAATCACACATACACCTTACATCAACCAATCACAAACACACCCCTCACATCAGCCAATCACACACACACCTCACATCAGCCAATCACACACACCTCACATGAGCCAATCACACACACACACCCCTCACATGAGCCAATCACACACACCTCACATGAGCCAATCACACACACTTCACATCCGCCAGAGCCAATCACACGCTGTTTCTCACTCAAGCCCCGCCCACTCAGAGAGATCAGACTTAACCTTCTACTTCTTGAAATAAAGAAGCATAAAGAAAAGAGTAGCCTGAGACTTTATCTGACCGTCACATGAAGAGAAACAACCTGAGGATATTTCAAATGTCACTTCATGACTGATTTGCGTCAAGCGGTCAGCCTGACCTCTGTCTGGGTCTGTTATATACGCATGTTTCCGTTGCAGAGGAATATGACTATATGAAGATTTAATAAACATTCGATTTTATGAGATTTCATCTATGGGTTGTTTATATTCAACAGGTTCAATTTGTGCTCAAACACCAAAATCTACAGAAAAATTACCAATCAGTAAATAACACTATTAAAATCACATAATATACATATTACATGAAATCATAGAAATGTAAAAAATAAATGTTGCTTTGGCAACTAAATGAAATAAGTTCCAACTGGAAATAAATAAATGCTAAAACTGAAATAAAAATAAATTAAACTTAAATAGTATTTTTTTTAACTAAAAAAATAAACTAAAATTAAAACTGAAAATGTATAAATAAAAGCGAATTAATAATTTTCATGAAACTATAATACTATATAAATAATACTAAAATAAAACGGTTAGCAATACAATATATAATATGATATATTGATAGCAAAAAACATACAATTTCTAAATTTATTAGAGCACAAATTTAAATCTATTTAATAAATAAAATATAAAGTACATATTATTATTTCAAAATGAAATATTTAGCCCTATACAGTCGATCAGTGAAAGATGATGATCTGATGGATGATCTGATGGGTGTATGTATGGATGGATGATCTGATGGGTGGATGATCTGATGGGTGTATGGATGGATGGATGATCTGATGGGTGTATGATCTGATGGGTGAATGGATGGATGGATGATCTGATGGATGATCTGATGGGTGTATGTATGGATGGATGATCTGATGGGTGTATGGATGGATGGATGATCTGATGGGTGTATGATCTGATGGGTGTATGGATGGATGGATCATCTGATGGGTGGATGATCTGATGGGTGTATGTATGGATGGATGTATGATCTGATGGATGGATGATCTGATGGGTGTATGGATGGATGGATGATCTGATGGGTGTATGGATGGATGGATGATCTGATGGGTGTATGATCTGATGGGTGTATGGATGGATGGATGATCTGATGTGTGTATGGATGGATGAATGATCTGACTGGTGTATGTATGGATGGATGATCTGATGGGTGTATGATCTGATGGGTGTATGGATGGATGGATGATCTGATGTGTGTATGGATGGATGAATGATCTGATGGGTGTATGAATGGATGGATGATCTGATGAGTGTATGGATGGATGAATGATCTGATGGGTGTATGAATGGATGGATGATCTGATGTGTGTATGGGTGGATGGATGATCTGATGGGTGTATGTATGGATGGATGATCTGATGGGTGTATGATCTGATGGGTGTATGGCTGGATGGATGATCTGATGGGTGTATGATCTGATGGATGGATGATCTGATGGGTGGATGATCTGATGGGTGTATGTATGGATGGATGTATGATCTGATGGATGGATGATCTGATGGGTGTATGGATGGATGGATGATCTGATGGGTGTATGGATGGGTGTATGATCTGATGGGTGGATGGATGGATGGATGATCTGATGGGTGTATGTATGGATTGATGATCTGATGGGTGTATGGATGGATGGATGATCTGGTGTGTGTATGGATGGATGAATGATCTGATGGGTGTATGAATGGATGAATGATCTGATGGGTGTATAAATGGATGGATGATCTGATGAGTGTATGGATGGATGAATGATCTGATGGGTGTATGAATGGATGGATGATCTGATGTGTGTATGGGTGGATGGATGATCTGATGGGTGTATGGCTGGATGATCTGATGGGTGTATGGATGGATGATATGATGATCTGATGGGTGTATGAATGGATGATCTGATGGGTGTATGTATGGATGATCTGATGGGTGTATGTATGGATGATCTGATGATCTGATGGGTGTATGAATGGATGATCTGATGGGTGTATGGATGGATGGATGATCTGATGGGTGTATGGATGGATGGATGATCTGATGGGTGTATGGATAAATGATATGATGGGTGTATGGATGATCTGATGGGTGTATGTATGGATGATCTGATGATCTGATGGGTGTATGAATGGATGATCTGATGGGTGTATGGATGGATGATCTGATGGGTGTATGGATGGATGGATGATCTGATGGGTGTATGGATTGATGGATGATCTGATGGGTGTATGGATAAATGATATGATGGGTGTATGGATGGATGGATGATCTGATGGATGATCTGATGGGTGTATGGATGGATGATCTGATGGGTGTATGGATGGATGGATGATCTGATGGGTGTATGGATGGATGGATGATCTGATGGGTGTATGGATGGATGGATGATCTGATGGGTGTATGGCTGGATGATCTGATGGGTGTATGTATGGATGATCTGATGGGTGTATGGATGGATGATATGATGATCTGATGGGTGTATGAATGGATGATCTGATGGGTGTATGTATGGATGATCTGATGGGTGTATGGATGGATGATATGATGATCTGATGGGTGTATGAATGGATGATCTGATGGGTGTATGGATGGATGGATGATCTGATGGGTGTATGGATGGATGGATGATCTGATGGGTGTATGGATGGATGGATGATCTGATGGGTGTATGGATGGATGGATGATCTGATGGGTGTATGGATAAATGATATGATGGGTGTATGGATGATCTGATGGGTGTATGTATGGATGATCTGATGATCTGATGGGTGTATGAATGGATGATCTGATGGGTGTATGGATGGATGATCTGATGGGTATATGGATGGATGGATGATCTGATGGGTGTATGGATGATCTGATGGGTGTATGTATGGATGATCTGATGATCTGATGGGTGTATGGATGGATGATCTGATGGGTGTATGGATGGATGGATGATCTGATGGGTGTATGGATAAATGATATGATGGGTGTATGGATGGATGGATGATCTGATGGATGTATGGATGGATGATCTGATGGGTGTATGGATGGATGATCTGATGGGTGTATGGATGATCTGATGGGTGTATGTATGGATGATCTGATGATCTGATGGGTGTATGGATGGATGATCTGATGGGTGTATGGATGGATGGATGATCTGATGGGTGTATGGATGGATGGATGATCTGATGGGTGTATGGATGGATGGATGATCTGATGGGTGTATGGATAAATGATCTGATGGGTGTATGGATGGATGATCTGATGGATGTGTAACCCCTCCACCCGGGTCCCACTCGACCCGCTCCAACTACTAGCCGGCCTCTGTTACAGATGTATGGATGGATGATCTGATGGATGTATTGATCTTTCATTGGTTTATTATGGTTTCAGGAGCAGTATGTGTTCATCCATGATGCCATCCTGGAGGCGTGTCTCTGTGGCGACACCACAATCCCGGCCAATCAGCTTCGCTCGGTGTATTACGACATGAACCGCTTGGACCCGCAGACCAACTCCAGCCAGATCAAGGAGGAGTTCAGGGTCAGTGTGGCACAGCGTGTTCACTATAGAAACACTTACAAATAGTCAAGAAGATAAGCTGCAAGTAAATTGAATTATGAAGTAAAATATTTTATATGGTGCTCTTCGCGTCTCCGTCAAAAAAGACTGAATTTTTAATTTATTATTTCAATGAAATTATTGTACTATATTTTAGTTTGATAATGTTTTTTTTTATTAAATATTTTATATTTTTATGGGATTTTATGGTACTAAATTATATTTACACTGTAATTATAATCCATTTATTCACTTTCTGAGCGTAGACCTGAAAATTACATTTTCAACGTAAACTGTGGAAAATCTTAAAAGCTGTAGAGCTGTAGATCTCTTTTTAAAGATTACACTTGGAAGATTATTTCTGAAGTGAAAAATATTTTAAAATTTTAATTTAAAAAAGTTACAGAATTTTGTTTATTGTTATTAAAAATGCACAAAAATATTATTTAAGAATTTTATATGAAATATGCATTTTCAAAAACACATTTTACTCTAAAACTGAGAAAATCAAAGTCATAAATCTTAAGAAGTTCAAATGTGAGTGATGTGAGTAATGATGTCAGTAATGATGTCAGTAATGATGTCAGTAATGATGTGTCAGTAGATGTTGTGCGGCTGCAGTACCGAACGCTTCCACTAGAGGAAACTCTCACTCATTTCCAGTGCGCTCGTTTCTGACCGCGAGCAGCACAAGTGCGAATATTGTTCTCAGGACCGTTTAACCTGTTCAGATCATGTCCATGATTTATTTTCTGTTTACACAGCAAGAGCCAAAACCTTTACCAAGTTTCGTACCATTTTTTGGTCAAAAGGACGAAGAGCACCAGAGGGTTAACGTTGTAATAGAATCAAATAAGTTGAAATAAATGTTTCCTTCGGCAGACGTTGAACATGGTGACGCCGACGCTGCGCGTGGAGGACTGTAGCATCGCTCTGCTGCCGCGGAACCACGAGAAGAACCGATGCATGGATGTTCTTCCTCCCGACCGATGCCTGCCCTTCCTCATCACCATCGACGGCGAGAGCAGCAACTACATCAACGCCGCGCTCATGGACGTACGTAACCCGCGCTCACGTGATCATGTGATCAGGGAAAGCCGCTCAAAAACAGGTGGAATTGATTCATTTCACTGCCAGGAAAATGGCTAAAAGCGATCCATTACAGCGAATGAACACAACCGTTTGTTTGTTAAACGGGCGGAAATTGCACAAAAATATTATTTTAAAATTTTATTTGAAATATATATTTTCAAAAACACATTTTACTCTAAAACTGCAAGAAAATCAAAGCCATAAATCTAAACAAGTTGTGTTCAGATGTGAGTGATATGTCAGTAGATGATGTTTCAGATGTTGTGCGGCTGCAGTACCACACACTTCCACTAGAGGAAACTCTCTCGTTCTTGAGCAGCACAAGTGAATATTGTTTTCAGGATCATTTAACCTTTTCAAATGATGTCCATGATTTTTTGTGTGTTCACATAGCAAGAGCCAAAACCATTCAGATTCAAAAAAAAAAAAACTAAACGTAACATTTTTAGAGTAAAACGTTTAGTAAAACTAAATGTTTTTAAAACGTAAAACTAAACTTTCATCTCCCTCGAGGGAGAGAGGAGCAACTACATCAACGCCGCGGTCATGTGATCATGTGATCAATGAAAATATTAGAAAACAGGTGGAATTGAATAATTTCACTGCCAGGAAAATGGCTAAAAGCGATCCATAACAGCGAACGAACACAAGCGTTTGTTTGTTTGTTTGTTTGTTAAACAGGCGACGGCACATTTGTCTTCATTACAGTAAATGTGAGTGCCAGCGCTGGTAATAAAACACGAGATGTGTGTGTGAACAACTGAACGCTACACTTCTCCAGGCCATTAGTCAGGCAGACGGTGGCGTGTAAATAAGATGTTTAAGATGTTAATAAGATGTTTTTCTCTCTTCATCCTCATCATCTTCATCATCAGAGCTACAAGCAGCCGTCGGCGTTCATCGTTACCCAGCATCCTCTGCCCAACACCGTCAAGGACTTCTGGCGGCTGGTGCTGGACTATCACTGCACGTCTATCGTCATGCTGAACGATGTGGACCCTGCGCAGGTGCGACACACACACACACACACACACACACACACACACACACACACACACACACACACACACACACACACACACATCAGTATCAGATGGATTCACACACACACACACACACACACACACACACACACACACAGACACACACACACACCTTACACAAACCAGCATCAGATGGATTCACACACACACACACACTAATATATTTAATATAATAATTTTAGATTTTTATGATATAGAATTTATATAACTATTTTTATTTATTTAATTCTCTTTGATATTAAAATACTTAATTATTAATTATTTTGCTTGTTTTTATTTTAAAATAAATTAATTTAGCTGTACATTTTTATGGTTTAATTATTAATAAGTGTTATTATTATTATTAATAAATATTTTGATCTATTATTTTAAAATAATAGATTTTTATGTCATATTAATACTTTTATTGTTTATAAAAAATATATATTTTATAATATACATAATGTATATTACTTTTTAATTTATATTTGCCATTTATATAAATCATTGATATAATTAATTATTAATAATTGTACATTTTTATATAATATTAATATTTTTATTTTGTATAAAAAAAAATAATATATGATTTAAGTATTTGATATTGATATAAATCATCAATATAATAAATTATTTAATAATTTATCTTTATTCATGTAATTACGCATGAAAGTCATGTTTAGCCTATTATTCAAATCAGTATTTAAAAGTTGCATGCTTAAAGTGAACATGTAATATCATTTGGGATTTGATTTCTAGACCTGTATGTGAGTTCATTTATTTATTTATTTATTATTTTTTAATAAATTGCACGGTGGAATAATTGGAAATAAGACCAGGAGCACGAATACATTTGGTTTTCATGTTGACTTTTTGACACTTTCTACCAATAACAGTGTGTGAGTTGTGTAGTTATGCTGGTTTGCACTGGTCAGGTGCTGGTGAAGCTGTTTTGAACTGGTGAAGATGATCAGCCCAGGGATTTGTAGCTCGTTAATAAGCCAACTGACACCGTTGTGTGTGCTTTCTGCCATATTGCTGTGTGTTGTGTGGTAATCAGTGTCGTTCTCTCCTCAGTTGTGTCCTCAGTACTGGCCTGAGAACGGTGTTCACCGGCACGGCCCGATACAGGTGGAGTTTGTGTCGGCGGATCTGGAGGAGGACATTATCAGCAGGATCTTCCGCATCTATAACGCGGCGCGGGTGCGTACACACACACACACACACACACACACACTCACACACACACACACACACACACACACACACACTCTCTCTCACACACACTCACACACACTCTCTCACACACACTCACACACACGCTTGTGTTGTCTGATTAGTGTTATTATAGAGCAGGAATATTAGGCTGCTGTCACTTTAAGAGCTGCACGGATCCAGTATACTGATGCACATGAACACACACACACACGCACACACACACACACACACACACACACACTGATGCGTGTTGTTTCCCTCCAGCCTCAGGACGGGTACCGGATGGTCCAGCAGTTCCAGTTTCTGGGCTGGCCGATGTACCGGGACACTCCAGTGTCCAAACGCTCGTTCCTCAAACTCATCCGACAGGTGGAGAAATGGCAGGAGGAGTATGATGGAGGAGAGGGAAGGACTGTCGTTCACTGCCTGTGAGTCTCACACACACACTTACACTCACTCTCATTAACTCACACACACACACACACACACACACAAACACACACACACACACACTTACTCACATGATGATGATGGTGTGATGATGGAGTGATGGAGTGATGATTGGAGTGATGATGGTGTGATGATGGATGGAGTGATGATGGAGTGATGATGGAGTGATGATGGTGTTATGCTGTTGCGATGGAGTGATGATGGTGTGTTGGTGTGATGATGGTGTGATGATGTTGTAATGGAGTGATGATAGTGTGATGGAGTGATGATGGAGTGATGTTAGTGTGACGGAGTGATGATGGTTTGATGATGGAGTGATGATAGTGTGATGGAGTGATGTTAGTGTGATGGAGTGATGATGGTGTGATGATAGTGTGATGGAGTGATGATGGAGTGATGATGGTGTGATGATGGTGTGATGGAGTGATGATGGTGTGATGGTGTGATAATGGAGTGATGGTGTGATGATGGAGTAATGTTGGTGCGATGGAGTGATGATGGTGTGATGGAGTGATGATAGTGTGATGGAGTGATGATGGTGTGATGGAGTGATGGAGTGATGATGGTGTGATGCAGTGATGATGGTGTGATGATGGTGTGATGGAGTGATGATGATGTGATAAAGTGATGGTGCGATGATGGAGTGATTATGGTGTGATGGAGTGATGATGGAGTGATGATGTGATGGAGTGATGATGAAGTGATGATGGAGTGATGATGGTGTGATGATGGGATGGAGTGATGGTGGAGTGATGATGGAGTGATGATGATGTGATGGAGTGATGGTGCGATGGAGTGATGATGGAGTGATGGTGTGATGATGGAGTGATGATGTTGTGATGGAGTGATGATAGAGTGATGATGATGTGATGGAGTGATGATGGTGTGATGGAGTGATGTTGGTGTGATGGAGTGATGATAGAGTGATGATGGAGTGATGATGGTGTGATGATGTGATGGAGTGATGATGTGATGATGGAGTGATGGTGTGATGATGGAGTGATGGTGTGATGATGGAGTGATGGTGTGATGATGGAGTGATGGTGTGATGATGGAGTGATGGTGTGATGATGTTGTGATGTTGTGATGGTGTGATGGAGTGATGGTGTGATGATGTGATGGAGTGATGATGGAGTGATGTTGGTGTGATGGAGTGATGATAGAGTTATGGTGTGATGATGGAGTGATGATGGTGTGATGGAGTGATGATGGTGTGATGGCGTGATGATGTTATGATGGAGTGATGATGGTGTGATGATGTGATGGAGTGATGGTGTGATGATGGAGTGATGTTGGTGTGATGGAGTGATGATAGAGTGATGGTGTGATGATGGTGTGATGGAGTAATGATGGTGTGATGGTGTGATGATGTGATGGAGTGATGATAAAGTGATGATGGAGTGATGATGGTGTGATGGAGTGATGATAAAGTGATGATGGAGTGATGATGGAGTGATGATAAAGTGATGATGGAGTGATGATGGTGTGATGGAGTGATGATGGTGTGATGTAGTGGTGATGGTGTGATGATGTTGTGATGGAGTGATGATAAAGTGATGATGGAGTGATTATGGTGTGATGGAATGATGATGGTGTGAAGATGGTGTGATGGAGTGATGGAGTGATGATGGTGTGATGGAGTGATGATGGTGTGATGGAGTGATGATGTTGTGATGGAGTGATGATAAAGTGATGATGGAGTGATTATGGTGTGATGTAGAGATGATGAACTCCTGAAATGCCTCCATTGTATCTTGAGTTTCTTCCGGGAACACGTCACAATACACACTCCCGGGAGCCGCAACAATGGAGAATATGAGGAAATAATCAACATTCAAGCAGGAAAACCTGTTCTAGTAGAGCCTGAAACATCATCAAGCTCTTATTATGTGCTGTTTATGTTCATGTGTTGAAGGTCTTGGTAATCATAGAGTGTGTGTTGGTTCAGGAACGGTGGAGGACGCAGCGGGACCTTCTGTGCCATCAGTATCGTGTGTGAGATGTTACGACACCAGCACTCGGTCGACGTGTTTCACGCCGTCAAAACACTGAGGAACAACAAACCCAACATGGTGGATCTACTGGTGAGCACCAGCACACACACTCCTGTACAACATCAGATCACGCTGAAGCGCGCGATGATGTCATAGTGACGCTCAGTCATGTGACGCCAGTGTCCCTTTCATGCCGTTCATCATTGAATCATCAAAAACATGTCGAATGGGTCGAGTTTGGAAAAGTCTATTAAATGTTTCATCTCCTTAAACTTGATAATCAAACTTAAACTGTATATTCCATTTTTGTTGCTGGATTCTGTGATTCCAGGTTCTTAAAGATGCAAGGATACTCAAACAAGAGAAATAAGCATTAAACATTGTTTGATAATATAAGATGATATTATTAGTGTTTGTTTCAGGTCTGTACTTGTACGACCACTCTGAGAACTAAAGCTTCTTTTATTGACATCGACAGTTTCCATGAAGAACCTTTAACATTCTTTCATCCTACAAGTTTCTTTGGATCGTTAAAATCTTCTTCACACTAAGAAAAACTGGTTCTCTTAAAGTCCCTGTAAAACTCGTCTTTGATCATCAAAATGACATATTTCAACTTTTTTTCCTTAAAATATCTTGTATGAATATGCAAATGAGCCCCGCCTCCACTCACTCCCTCACTCAGAGATCCACTGGTTGACGAGCACACGTTGATCTGATTGGTTACAAGGTCGTTTGTGACGTCAGAAACACCAGCGATTTCAGTGTTTTTGAGACTGTCTTTGGTTCACTGCAGTTTTAAGCAGAAAATACTCAGCAATGCTGTCAACTTATGAACTTACACATGTGTGTCTTAAAGCGTATTAATAACACCACATAGACACATAAACAACATTAAACGCTGGATTTTCACCACAGGGGGTCTTTTAATAACTGTTCACTGAAAGGTTGTGTGGAGCCAGAAGAGGTTCTTCTATCTTCTATAAAACCCTGTATTTCTCAGAGTGAACGATGAAGAGGCAATCCGCAGTGTGTTTGCAGACAGTGACCTCTGCTGGTGTGTGTGTGTGTGTTTCTTCTGTAGGATCAGTACAAGTTCTGCTATGAAGTGGCTCTGGAATACTTGAATTCTGGGTAAAGTGTGTGGAAGCGTCCCGCTCTTCCCCTTTTCCCCGGACACTGAGACTCACGGATGTTTGCGCCGGGATCGAACGCTTGAGGATGAGGATGATGATGAAGATGATGGTGATGATGATGGCGTGTCTCATCCTTCACTCCTCGCCTGCGTCTCCTCTCCGCCTCGGTGTTTGTGTGGAATGCAACGTCACGTAGATGTTCATTTTTTTTATCATTGTTTTTATGTCGGTTTGCTTTTGTACTTTGGTTTATTAACTCTTGGCATGTACAGTCGAATCATATTCTCATATTCTGTGTTTGTGTTGAACGATGATGGAAAAACTGCTGAAATCGTCCGAAGATCCAAAGCTTGTGTTCGTGATCATTTGTTTATACTGTAAATAGTTGTTGTTCACCAGATAATTTATTCATTGACAGATTTTTGTGAAGCACACTGAGTGACAATCATGCTTTGATTTGGTCATTATTATCAGACGGACTCGACATATAATAGTGACCAGATTGTATTGTTAACTTTTTATTTATCTGGTATGAAAAAAAAAAAAATCAAAACCTATAAA
>CM060639.1:335131-340131 GCA_030578275.1 Meda fulgida
AACATGTGGTGTGGAAGTGCATGCTGGGACTGTAAATCTCACACACAGATTTATCTTTTGTTCAGTTTATTTGTTTTTGTCCAAGTACACTTAGAACTGTACATCAGCTTGCTTATAATAGTCACTTTATTATCTGGATCTCCCAGTTCCTGCGCGAGACACGAGCCGCACTCCAGCTCGGCTTCACAAGCATGATTCCTTCAAATCAGCCAGTGTTTATCATCTCATGGACCGAACGAAGACTTGAAGCAGAGCGGATCTCAGTGTGTGTGTGTGTGTGTGTGTGTGTGTGTGTGAGAAACACCAGCATCCCAGAATTCCTCAAACTCATCCAGAGAATAAGCGTGCGAAAAATGATCAAAGTAACGATAAAAATAAACCAAACCTACAGAAGCTTCAGTAACTCCTCGCTCACTTTCACTTAAAAAAAACAAGGCTGTGTGTGTGTGTGTGTATCAGTCCCTGCTGACTGGGATGGTTGTCTCACTGTAAACACAGTGTGTGTGTGTGTGTGTGTGTGTGTGTGTGCGTGTGTGTGGGGAAGGCTTCTGTTCACTCGTCGGATCCGGCCGAGCGCTTCTGAGTCCTCTTCCGCGGAGACCGTCTGGGAGACGCTTTATCTGAGATACACACAGACAAGCGTCAGTGACACGACACACACACACACACACACACACACACACACGCTAGAGAGCGGAGGACAGAAGCGCTCACCTCTCCGACTCGCCACTGCCGGCCAGAGGAAATAAAGAGAGAGAGCGTGAGATCAGAAGAACACGATTCACAAACCCAGAGCTCAGTTCATATTTCATAATCTAACAGCATATTCACCTCTGATGTCACATGACATGCAGCTAAACAAACAATCTTCTTTTTATATCTTTCTATTTTGATCGTTTCTATTTTTAAAAATATTTATATGAGGCTGCAGTCTCATTTTAAAATATTACGGAAATAAGTATAATGATCATTATACTTATAAGTTTGACTTCTAAATATAAAATATGAAGAGAAAATATATATTATCGTTAAAATATTTGATCATTGTAATAATCTTAAATTATAACACAAATTCTTCACTTTCTAAAATTTAAATCATCGTGGTTTAATTTTGGTGGGAAATACTGTAAACTTTTGTCCACAAAAATGTTGAAAATATTTATATAAATTATGCAAATCTGTAATGAAAGTGAAGCGGTTCTCAGTGAAAACAGAGACTGAGTTTGTGACATTTAATAACCAGACGGATTCAGTTTTATTTAGATTAATTGTGCAGCCACGTTTGATTACTTTAACATTCATTTTAATTAGTGCAACCCTGCAACGAGTAATCGCATCCGAAATAAAAGTTTGTGTTTACGTAATTTACGTGTGTGTGTATATTGTGTTATATATATATATATATATATATATATACACACATACACACACACACATATATATATACACACACATACAATGCATAAGAAATATTTGCATGTATATAGTATGTATATGTATATATTTTTTAGATATAAATAAAAATCTTAAATATATATATATATACATGGGTGTTTATTTATATATACAAAATAATTAAACAGTACACACAGATATATTATGTAAACAAACTTATTTTGGATGCGATTAATCGCTGCCCAGCTCTAATTTTATTTAACTAGTGATTAGCCTTTCATGGAGTGGTGGACGAGCGTTCGGTAAAGCAGGCGGACTGTGATTGGCTGAAACTCACTGATCTGGTTGAGTGTTTCCTGTGGGATCCAGCTCATGTCCACATCATTGTGGT
This sequence comes from Meda fulgida, assembly GCA_030578275.1. Taxonomy (NCBI): domain Eukaryota; kingdom Metazoa; phylum Chordata; class Actinopteri; order Cypriniformes; family Leuciscidae; genus Meda; species Meda fulgida. The sequence continues at coordinate 336,918 of CM060639.1, forward strand.
TGGAGGTTCCCATCTCGACTTTAGGTGCCGGCCGCCGCCTCTGCGCACACACACACACACACACACACACACCTCAGCATCAGTAACTGAAGCACACATGAAGACTCCAGCAGCTGATGATGATGATGATGATGATGATGATGATCTCACCTTGCGTGACTCAAGCAGTTGATGAAGGCCGACCACCAGAAGCAGGCCGAGACCCGACAGGAACACGTACAGGAAGATCCTGGAGAGACACACACACACACACACGCACGTGAGCACAGCGCCGCCTGCTGCTGGAACACAGAATGAGCTGCACTAAAGCCTCACGTTTCTCCGTCCAGACCGTCTTCCCTCTCAGTGATGGTGACCGTCTGGTTGAACACGGCGTCCTGGAACACGTTCCCCTGAAACAGAGAAGACAAAGAGTGAGAAACAGGAAGAGGAAGGAAACCACAGAGGAGGAGGAAGAGAAAACGCAGAGGAAGAGAAAAGGAAGAGGAAAGATACTCCAGTGGAGGAGGAAGAGAAAACGCAGAGGAAGAGGAAGGAAACAGGAAGAGGAAGGAAACCACAGAGGAAGAGAAGAGGAAGAGGAAAGATACTCCAGTGGAGGAGGAAGAGAAAACGCAGAGGAAGAGGAAGGAAACAGGAAGAGGAAGGAAACCACAGAGGAAGAGAAGAGGAAAGAAACTGCAGTGGAGGAGGAAGAGAAAACGCAGAGGAAGAGGAAGGAAACAGGAAGAGGAAGGAAACCACAGAGGAGGAGGAAGAGAAAACGCAGAGGAAGAGAAAAGGAAGAGGAAAGATACTCCAGTGGAGGAGGAAGAGAAAACGCAGAGGAAGAGGAAGGAAACAGGAAGAGGAAGGAAACCACAGAGGAAGAGAAGAGGAAGAGGAAAGATACTCCAGTGGAGGAGGAAGAGAAAACGCAGAGGAAGAGGAAGGAAACAGGAAGAGGAAGGAAACCACAGAGGAAGAGAAGAGGAAGAGGAAAGAAACTGCAGTGGAGGAGGAAGAGAAAACGCAGAGGAAGAGGAAGGAAACAGGAAGAGGAAGGAAACCACAGAGGAAGAGAAGAGGAAGAGGAAAGAAACTGCAGTGGAGGAGGAAGAGAAAACGCAGAGGAAGAGGAAGGAAACAGGAAGAGGAAGGAAACCACAGAGGAGGAGGAAGAGAAAACGCAGAGGAAGAGAAAAGGAAGAGGAAAGATACTCCAGTGGAGGAGGAAGAGAAAACGCAGAGGAAGAGGAAGGAAACAGGAAGAGGAAGGAAACCACAGAGGAAGAGAAGAGGAAAGATACTCCAGTGGAGGAGGAAGAGAAAACGCAGAGGAAGAGGAAGGAAACAGGAAGAGGAAGGAAACCACAGAGGAAGAGAAGAGGAAAGAAACTGCAGTGGAGGAGGAAGAGAAAACGCAGAGGAAGAGGAAGGAAACAGGAAGAGGAAGGAAACCACAGAGGAGGAGGAAGAGAAAACGCGGAGGAAGAGAAAAGGAAGAGGAAAGATACTCCAGTGGAGGAGGAAGAGAAAACGCAGAGGAAGAGGAAGGAAACAGGAAGAGGAAGGAAACCACAGAGGAAGAGAAGAGGAAGAGGAAAGATACTCCAGTGGAGGAGGAAGAGAAAACGCAGAGGAAGAGGAAGGAAACAGGAAGAGGAAGGAAACCACAGAGGAAGAGGAAAGAAACTGCAGTGGAGGAGGAAGAGAAAACGCAGAGGAAGAGGAAGGAAACAGGAAGAGGAAGGAAACCACAGAGGAGGAGGAAGAGAAAACGCAGAGGAAGAGAAAAGGAAGAGGAAAGATACTCCAGTGGAGGAGGAAGAGAAAACGCAGAGGAAGAGGAAGGAAACAGGAAGAGGAAGGAAACCACAGAGGAAGAGAAGAGGAAGAGGAAAGATACTCCAGTGGAGGAGGAAGAGAAAACGCAGAGGAAGAGGAAGGAAACAGGAAGAGGAAGGAAACCACAGAGGAAGAGAAGAGGAAGAGGAAAGAAACTGCAGTGGAGGAGGAAGAGAAAACGCAGAGGAAGAGGAAGGAAACAGGAAGAGGAAGGAAACCACAGAGGAAGAGAAGAGGAAGAGGAAAGAAACTGCAGTGGAGGAGGAAGAGAAAACGCAGAGGAAGAGGAAGGAAACAGGAAGAGGAAGGAAACCACAGAGGAGGAGGAAGAGAAAACGCAGAGGAAGAGAAAAGGAAGAGGAAAGATACTCCAGTGGAGGAGGAAGAGAAAACGCAGAGGAAGGAAACAGGAAGAGGAAGGAAACCACAGAGGAAGAGAAGAGGAAAGAAACTACAGTGGAGGAGGAAGAGAAAACGCAGAGGAAGAGGAAGGAAACAGGAAGAGGAAGGAAACCACAGAGGAAGAGAAGAGGAAAGAAACTGCAGTGGAGGAGGAAGAGAAAACGCAGAGGAAGAGGAAGGAAACAGGAAGAGGAAGGAAACCACAGAGGAGGAGAAAAGGAAGAGGAAAGATACTCCAGTGGAGGAGGAAGAGAAAACGCAGAGGAAGAGGAAGGAAACAGGAAGAGGAAGGAAACCACAGAGGAAGAGAAGAGGAAGAGGAAAGAAACTGCAGTGGAGGAGGAAGAGAGAACGCAGAGGAAGAGGAAGGAAACCACAGAGGAAGAGAAGAGGAAAGAAACTGCAGTGGAGGAGGTAGAGAAAACGCAGAGGAAGAGGAAGAAAACCACAGAGGAAGAGAAGAGGAAGAGGAAAGAAACTGCAGTGGAGGAGGAAGAGAAAACGCAGAGGAAGAGGAATAGAAGAGGAAGAGGAAAGAAACCGCAGTGGAGGAGGTAGAGAAAACGCAGAGGAAGAGGAAGGGAAGAGGAAGGAAAAAGGAAGAGGAAGAAACAGCAGACAGAAACAGGAAGTGCACAGCAGGGAAACAGGAAGTGGCGAGACTCACGCTGATGTCCCTGTAGTTGAGGTTGATGACGAGGCCGAAGGGTCTTCCGCCCATGGGCTCGGCCGGGATGAAGGAATACTCGAACGTGGCCTGGCGCTGAGGAGGGACCTCGGTTCCCAGCTGGAGAGCCGTGAAGTTCTGGATGTAGAACTGGAAGTCCTGCGGGTAGCGGAACGAGGCGTCCAGAGAGTCCACGATGAAGTTCTCCGAGCCTTTGTTGGTGAATCCCAACAGGAACTTCACAATGTTGTTGGCGGGAAAATCTGACATTCAGAAAGAGAAGAAACGCTCATCAGTCGGTGCCTGAACGATCGTCAT
>CM060639.1:345131-367631 GCA_030578275.1 Meda fulgida
AGCACACACACACACAGGTCAGCACACACACACACGTCAGCACACACACACACACACACACACACACACACACACAGGTCAGCACACACACACACACAGGTCAGCACACACACACACACAGGTCAGCACACACACACACACAGGTCAGCACACACACAGGTCAGCACACACACACACACAGGTCAGCACACACACACACACAGGTCAGCACACACACACACACAGGTCAGCACACACACACACACAGGTCAGCACACACACAGGTCAGCACACACACACACACAGGTCAGCACACACACACACACAGGTCAGCACACACACACAGGTCAGCACACACACACACACACACACACACACACACACACAGGTCAGCACACACACACACACACACACACACACACACACAGGTCAGCACACACACACACAGGTCAGCACACACACACACACAGGTCAGCACACACACACACACAGGTCAGCACACACACACACACACACACACACACACACACACACACAGGTCAGCACACACACACACACACACAGGTCAGCACACACACACACACAGGTCAGCACACACACACACACAGGTCAGCACACACACACACAGGTCAGCACACACACACACAGGTCATCACACACACACACACACACACACACACAGGTCAGCACACACACACACACACACAGGTCAGCACACACACACACACACACAGGTCAGCACACACACACACACACACAGGTCAGCACACACACACACAGGTCAGCACACACACACACAGGTCAGCACACACACACACAGGTCAGCACACACACACACAGGTCAGCACACACACACACAGGTCAGCACACACACACACAGGTCAGCACACACACACACACGTCAGCACACACACACACACAGGTCAGCGCACACACACACACACACAGGTCAGCACACACACACACACACACACACACACACACACACACACACACACACAGGTCAGCACACACACACACAGGTCAGCACACACACACACAGGTCAGCACACACACACACAGGTCAGCACACACACACACACACACACACACACACACACACACACACAGGTCAGCACACACAGGTCAGCACACACAGGTCAGCACACACAGGTCAGCACACACAGGTCAGCACACACAGGTCAGCACACACAGGTCAGCACACACAGGTCAGCACACACACACACAGGTCAGCACACACACACACAGGTCAGCACACACACACACACACACACACACACAGGTCAACACACACACACACACAGAGGTCAACACACACACCCCTGCAGAGGTCAGCGCTGAACGCTGGATTCTGATTGGCCACTGCGTTCAAGAAATCAACAGATATTAGAGATGCACCGAATATTCGGCAACTGGAATTATTTGGTTGAAAATAGCAAAAAAAGCACTTTTCACTTAAAAGACCGAATACATTTCACTGAACAACGACGCTTTATGAAAGCAGCAAACATGTCGTCAGTGTGGAAGCGCTAGCGTCAGAAACACTGAGCTGTAGGCGGAGCTTCTGCGGAATAAGCGGCTCAGGAGACAGTATTACTGGTCCACCCAAACCTGTCACTCACGCTCACCAAGCAGCGAACGCCACAAACCCACGGTACCTGAAAAACATCCTTCACTCGGGTTTCTCATCAGTTGTTTGTAATTTGCTTCATTCTTTTATTTATATTGGCCTAACACTGTGATTGGCTGTTCACCACTGCAGACACATGATGTAAACAAACATCTGAGTTCTCTAACACACACACACGTGTGTGTGCGTTAAACCTTCTGAACTAGCTTGCACAGGGTTGTGTGCGTGTGTGTGTGTGTGTGTGTGTGTGTGTGGCAAGGCATCTTCATTTATACAGCGCTTTTCACAATGTAGATGTTTCACAGCAGCTTTACAGAGATAAACATCTGATTTAAGGTAACAGATTGTTTTGGCTTTATAGCGGTTCTTGAATAATCTTATTTTCCAGCTAAAGTTAGTTCTGATTGATTCACTTCCGTTGAAATGATCATGTGTTATTAAATTAGGGGCATCATGCACTTCCCTACACATCATGCCTAAACAAACTACTGGTCTTGCCTATGTGTGTGTGTGTGTGTGTGTGTGTGTGTGTAACCTTGTGAACTGGCCTGCACAAGTGTGTGTGTGTGTGTGTGTGTGTGTGTGTGTGTAACCGTCTGAACTGGCCTAAACAGGTGTGTGTGTGTGTGTGTGTGTGTGTGTAACCTTCTGAACTGGCCTAAACAGGTGTGTGTGTGTGTGTGTGTGTGTGTGTGTGTGTGTGTGTGTGTGTGTGTAACCTTCTGAACTGGCCTAAACAGGTGTGTGCGTGTAACCTTCTGAACTGGCCTGCACAGGTGTGTGTGTGTGTGTGTGTGTGTGTTAAACCTTCTGAACTGGCCTGCACAGGTGTGTGTGTGTGTGTGTGTGTTAACCCTTCTGAACTGGCCTGCACAGGTGTGTGTGTGTGTGTGTGTTAACCCTTCTGAACTGGCCTGCACAGGTGTGTGTGTGTGTTAACCCTTCTGAACTGGCCTGCACAGGTGTGTGTGTGTGTGTTAACCCTTCTGAACTGGCCTGCACAGGTGTGTGTGTGTGTGTTAACCCTTCTGAACTGGCCTGCACAGGTGTGTGTGTGTGTGTGTGTGTTAACCCTTCTGAACTGGCCTGCACAGGTGTGTGTGTGTGTGTGTGTTAACCCTTCTGAACTGGCCTGCACAGGTGTGTGTGTGTGTGTGTGTTAACCCTTCTGAACTGGCCTGCACAGGTGTGTGTGTGTTAACCCTTCTGAACTGGCCTGCACAGGTGTGTGTGTGTGTGTGTGTTCAGCGTTTATAAGCACTGAGGCAGGAGAGGAGAGAGATTGACGGAGATCGGGGTGACGGGAAGCTTATTCCGGTAGAAGAGTGTGTGTGCTACACGTGTAGAGCTACATCATCTCAGTGGCGTAAAGCAGAGTTCTGCAGAGCTGCGGTGTTCTCGTGCTTTAGCTGCAGTTTCAGGCATTTCTGAAGATTAATTCTTACTTGTAGATGAAGAAACATCAGCGCTCCTTTTCAGCGACCCTGTTGATAACCATTCATCCATGTGTAAATAACGGTTACAGTAAAAGTACGGTAGATAAACTGCTGGGTTATTCTTAACAGCCGAACAGCGAGCTTAAATAGTGCATGTTTATTTTTAGATATTACATATGGAATTATTATATTTCATTAGACATTTGCCCATATATTAAGGAAATGATTGTTTTTAACAGTAACTGGCGCCGCACAGGTTGAAAACCACTGGTCTAAACTAGAGTTGTTCCGATACTAGTATCGGAAATGCCGCCGATACCAATAAAAATGCTGGCATCGGCGAGTACTTCTACCCATGCACCGATCCGATACCATTTTCTTAAACAATATCTAGTAATGCACGCTAGCTTTGCATAACGCTGCAAATCGGAGATCAATTCTTCTTCGCTGCTCTAAACAGTGGTTGCTCGTGGCGACACAGGAAGTTGTGCTGTATCCACAAGCAACCACTGTTTAGATCAGCGAAGAAGGAAACGCGTGCGCTCTCAGTGTGTGTCCGCTGTTTAGCAGTGTTTCAGACTGGACCAACCAGACAGGAAACCGGCGACATGTCCCGGATGCCATACTGCAGTTTCGAGAGGTGGAAGAAGATTAGCAACTTCAACACGAGTAACTTAAAGCATTTGAGGACGCGTTACCGCAGAACACGATCACACGGAGGCAAGGAGAGAAGAATGAGCCGCACCAGAATCATCAATCTCTAAAAGCTTCATTCAAACAAAGAGAAAAGTTTTCCAAAGACAGCCAACGAGCGATAAATACACCCGACAACATGTATCGAGTTTATTGCTCTGGACGACCAGCCGCGGTCAAAACTGAAATGCCGTTTATTTAACAAAATTGTTTATGGACTTTAAATTATAAAGAGATTATTTTCTTATATTATTCATATATCATTTTTTAGATTCCTAGATTTAGTTGCACTTTTTTTATGCAGTTATATTGTAAAACTAAAATACCTTTTTCAGTTTACAGTATTAGATGTGTGGTTGCATTTTAAGTTCTTTTTCACTTAAGAAAGATAAATAATATATTGTTGTGAAATGTATGTCAGATAATAAAAATACTCTAGTTCACTGTATGTATTTGTTCATGTTTAATTAAGGGATAAGTCTGAAACACACCATAAAATAATCTATCAATTGATACAGTGCTAGTATGAATTGCAGCTGTATACTGTACACACCCAGGTATCGGATCAGGACTCGGTATCGGATCAGGACTCGGTATCGGATCAGGACTCGGTATCGGATCAGGACTCGGTATCGGATCAGGACTCGGTATCGGATCAGGACTCGGTATCGGATCAGGACTCGGTATCAGGAAGGGAAAAAGGGTATCGGAACATCTCTAGTCTAAACTGTCACTCATCGACAGCAGGCGTGTGTGTGTGTGTGCGTGTGTGTGTGAGAGACTCTTCACCTTCTCCTTTGACGAAGAGGATGGTGGTGTCGGCGTTGGGTGAAGCCTTCATCTCTCTTACCAGAGCTTCATCTTCCTCTTCCTCCTTTTCTTCAGTCTGAGGGACGAGACCAACACATGAAGTCATGAACGTGAGCCACTAAACACCAGATGATCTTCCTTCTCTCTACCTGCTCTCTCTCTCTCTCTACCAGCTCTCTCTCTCTCTCTCTACCAGCTCTCTCTCTCTCTCTCTACCAGCTCTCTCTCTCTCTCTACCAGCTCTCTCTACCAGCTCTCTCTCTCTCTACCTGCTCTCTCTCTCTCTACCTGCTCTCTCTCTCTCTCTACCAGCTCTCTCTCTCTCTCTCTACCAGCTCTCTCTACCAGCTCTCTCTCTCTCTCTCTCACTACCTGCTCTCTCTCTCTCTCTCTACCAGCTCTCTCTCTCTCTCTACCAGCTCTCTCTACCAGCTCTCTCTCTCTCTCTCTCACTACCAGCTCTCTCTCTCTCTCTACCAGCTCTCTCTACCAGCTCTCTCTCTCTCTCTCACTACCTGCTCTCTCTCTCTCTCTCTACCAGCTCTCTCTCTCTCTCTCACTACCTGCTCTCTCTCTCTCTCTCTCTCACTACCAGCTCTCTCTCTCTCTCTCACTACCAGCTCGCTCTCTCTCTCTCACTACCAGCTCGCTCTCTCTCTCTCACTACCAGCTCTCTCTCTCTCTCTCACTACCAGCTCTCTCTCTCTCTCTCACTACCAGCTCTCTCTCTCTCTCTCACTACCAGCTCTCTCTCTCTCTCTCACTACCAGCTCTCTCTCTCTCACTACCAGCTCGCTCTCTCTCTCACTACCAGCTCTCTCTCTCTCTCTCTCACTACCAGCTCTCTCTCTCTCTCTCACTACCAGCTCGCTCTCTCTCTCTCACTACCAGCTCTCTCTCTCTCACTACCAGCTCGCTCTCTCTCTCACTACCAGCTCTCTCTCTCTCTCTCTCACTACCAGCTCTCTCTCTCTCTCTCACTACCAGCTCGCTCTCTCTCTCACTACCAGCTCTCTCTCTCTCTCTCTCACTACCAGCTCTCTCTCTCTCTCTCACTACCAGCTCGCTCTCTCTCTCTCACTACCAGCTCGCTCTCTCTCTCTCACTACCAGCTCTCTCTCTCTCTCTCACTACCAGCTCTCTCTCTCTCTCACTACCAGCTCTCTCTCTCTCTCTCACTACCAGCTCTCTCTCTCTCTCTCACTACCAGCTCTCTCTCTCTCTCTACCAGCTCTCTCTCTCTCTCACTACTACCAGCTCTCTCTCTCTCTCTACCAGCTCTCTCTCTCTCTCTCTCACTACTACCAGCTCTCTCTACCAGCTCTCTCTCTCTCTCACTACTACCAGCTCTCTCTCTCTCTCTACCAGCTCTCTCTCTCTCTCTCTCACTACCAGCTCTCTCTCTCTCTCTCACTACCAGCTCTCTCTCTCTCTCTCACTACCAGCTCTCTCTCTCTCTCTCACTACCAGCTCGCTCTCTCTCTCTCACTACCAGCTCTCTCTCTCTCTCTCACTACCAGCTCGCTCTCTCTCTCTCACTACCAGCTCGCTCTCTCTCTCTCACTACCAGCTCTCTCTCTCTCTCTCACTACCAGCTCTCTCTCTCTCACTACCAGCTCTCTCTCTCTCTCTCACTACCAGCTCTCTCTCTCTCTCTCACTACCAGCTCTCTCTCTCTCTCTCACTACCAGCTCTCTCTCTCTCTCTCACTACCAGCTCTCTCTCTCTCTCACTACTACCAGCTCTCTCTCTCTCTCTCTCTCTACCAGCTCTCTCTCTCTCTCTCTCACTACCAGCTCTCTCTCTCTCTCTCACTACCAGCTCTCTCTCTCTCTCTCACTACCAGCTCTCTCTCTCTCTCACTACCAGCTCTCTCTCTCTCTCACTACTACCAGCTCTCTCTCTCTCTCACTACTACCAGCTCTCTCTCTCTCTCTACCAGCTCTCTCTCTCTCTCTACCAGCTCTCTCTCTCTCTCTCTCTCACTACCAGCTCTCTCTCTCTCTCACTACTACCAGCTCTCTCTCTCTCACTACCAGCTCTCTCTCTCTCTCACTACTACCAGCTCTCTCTCTCTCTCTACCAGCTCTCTCTCTACCAGCTCTCTCTCTCTCTCTCACTGCCAGCTCTCTCTCTCTCACTGCCAGCTCTCTCTCTCTCACTGCCAGCTCTCTCTCTCTCTCTCTCACTACCAGCTCTCTCTCTCTCTCTACCAGCTCTCTCTCACTGCCACCTCTCTCTCTCTCACTGCCAGCTCTCTCTCTCTCTCACTACCAGCTCTCTCTCTCTCTCTCACTACCAGCTCTCTCTCTCTCTCTCACTACCAGCTCGCTCTCTCTCTCTCACTAACAGCTCGCTCTCTCTCTCTCACTACCAGCTCTCTCTCTCTCTCTCACTACCAGCTCTCTCTCTCTCTCTCACTACCAGCTCTCTCTCTCTCTCTCACTACCAGCTCGCTCTCTCTCTCTCACTAACAGCTCGCTCTCTCTCTCTCACTACCAGCTCTCTCTCTCTCTACCAGCTCGCTCTCTCTCTCACACTGCCAGCTCTCTCTCTCACTACCAGCTCGCTCTCTCTACCAGCTCTCTCTCTCTCTACCAGCTCTCTCTCTCTACCAGCTCTCTCTCTCTCACTACCAGCTCGCTCTCTCTACCAGCTCTCTCTCTCTCTCTCTCTCTCTACCAGCTCTCTCTCTCTCACTACCAGCTCGCTCTCTCTACCAGCTCTCTCTCTCTAACTACTACCAGCTCTCTCTCTCTACCAGCTCTCTCTCTCTCTACCAGCTCTCTCTCTCTCACTACTACCAGCTCTCTCTCTCTACCAGCTCTCTCTCTCTCTACCAGCTCTCTCTCTCTCACTACCAGCTCTCTCTCTCTCTCTCTCTCTCACTACCAGCTCTCTCTCTCTCACTACCAGCTCTCTCTCTCTCACTACCAGCTCTCTCTCTCTCACTACCAGCTCTCTCTCACTACCAGCTCTCTCTCACTACCAGCTCTCTCTCTCTCTCTCACTACCAGCTCTCTCTCTCTCACTACCAGCTCTCTCTCTCTCACTACCAGCTCTCTCTCACTACCAGCTCTCTCTCACTACCAGCTCTCTCTCTCTACCAGCTCGCTCTCTCTCTCACTGCCAGCTCTCTCTCTCTCACTGCCAGCTCTCTCTCTCTCACTGCCAGCTCTCTCTCTCACTGCCAGCTCTCTCTCTCTCACTGCCAGCTCTCTCTCTCGCACTGCCAGCTCTCTCTCGCACTGCCAGCTCTCTCTCTCTCACTGCCAGCTCTCTCTCTCTCACTGCCAGCTCTCTCTCTCACTGCCAGCTCTCTCTCTCACTGCCAGCTCTCTCTCTCTCACTGCCAGCTCTCTCTCTCGCACGACCAGCTCTCTCTCTCACTGCCAGCTCTCTCTCTCTCACTGCCAGCTCTCTCTCTCTCTCTCACTGCCAGCTCTCTCTCTCTCTCGCACTGCCAGCTCTCTCTCTCACTACCAGCTCTCTCTCTCTCTCTCACTGCCAGCTCTCTCTCTCACTACCAGCTCGCTCTCTCTCTCTCTCTCTCTCTCTCACTACCAGCTCGCTCTCTCTCTCTCTCTCTCTCTCTCACTACCAGCTCTCTCTCTCTCTCTCACTACCAGCTCGCTCTCTCTCTCTCTCTCTCACTACCAGCTCGCTCTCTCTCTCTCTCTCTCTCTCTCTCTCTCTCTCTCTCACTACCAGCTCGCTCTCTCTCTCTCTCTCTCTCTCTCTCACTACCAGCTCGCTCTCTCTCTCTCTCTCTCTCTCTCTCTCACTACCAGCTCTCTCTCTCTCTCTCTCTCTCTCTCACTACCCGCTCTCTCTCTCTCTCTCTCTCACTACCAGCTCGCTCTCTCTCTCTCTCTCACTACCAGCTCGCTCTCTCTCTCTCACTACCAGCTCGCTCTCTCTCTCTCTCTCACTACCAGCTCTCTCTCTCTCTCTCTCACTACCAGCTCTCTCTCTCTCTCTCTCTCTCTCACTACCAGCTCTCTCTCTCTCTCTCTCACTACCAGCTCTCTCTCTCTCTCTCTCACTACCAGCTCTCTCTCTCTCTCTCTCTCACACTACCAGCTCTCTCTCTCTCTCTCTCTCTCACTACCAGCTCTCTCTCTCTCTCTCTCTCACAACCAGCTCTCTCTCTCTCTCTCTCTCTCTCACTACCAGCTCTCTCTCTCTCTCTCTCTCACTACCAGCTCTCTCTCTCTCTCTCTCTCTCACTACCAGCTCTCTCTCTCTCTCTACCAGCTCTCTCTCTCTCTCTCACTACCAGCTCTCTCTCTCTCTCTCACTACCAGCTCTCTCTCTCTCTCTCACTACCAGCTCTCTCTCTCTCTCTCACTACCAGCTCTCTCTCTCTCTCTCACTACCAGCTCTTTCACTACCAGCTCTCTCTCTCTCTCTACCACCTCGCTCTCTCTCACTACCAGTTCTCTCTCTCTCTCTCACTACCAGCTCTCTCTCTCTCTCTACCAGCTCTCTCTCTCTCTCTCTCTCACTACCAGCTCTTTCACTACCAGCTCTCTCTCTCTCTCTACCACCTCGCTCTCACTACCAGTTCTCTCTCTCTCTCTCACTACCAGCTCTCTCTCTCTCTCACTACCAGCTCTCTCTCTCTCTCTCACTACCAGCTCTCTCTCTCTCTCTCACTACCAGCTCTCTCTCTCTCTCTCACTACCAGCTCGCTCTCTCTCTCTCACTACCAGCTCGCTCTCTCTCTCTCACTACCAGCTCTCTCTCTCTCTCTCACTACCAGCTCGCTCTCTCTCTCTCACTACCAGCTCTCTCTCTCTCTCTCACTACCAGCTCTCTCTCTCTCACTACCAGCTCTCTCTCTCTCTCTCACTACCAGCTCTCTCTCTCTCTCTCACTACCAGCTCTCTCTCTCTCTCTCACTACCAGCTCTCTCTCTCTCTCACTACTACCAGCTCTCTCTCTCTCTCTACCAGCTCTCTCTCTCTCTCTCTCACTACCAGCTCTCTCTCTCTCTCTCTCACTACCAGCTCTCTCTCTCTCTCTCACTACCAGCTCTCTCTCTCTCTCTCACTACCAGCTCTCTCTCTCTCTCACTACCAGCTCTCTCTCTCTCTCACTACTACCAGCTCTCTCTCTCTCTCACTACTACCAGCTCTCTCTCTCTCTCTACCAGCTCTCTCTCTCTCTCTACCAGCTCTCTCTCTCTCTCTCTCACTACCAGCTCTCTCTCTCTCTCACTACTACCAGCTCTCTCTCTCTCACTACCAGCTCTCTCTCTCTCTCACTACTACCAGCTCTCTCTCTCTCTCTACCAGCTCTCTCTCTACCAGCTCTCTCTCTCTCTCTCACTGCCAGCTCTCTCTCTCTCACTGCCAGCTCTCTCTCTCTCACTGCCAGCTCTCTCTCTCTCTCTCTCACTACCAGCTCTCTCTCTCTCTCTACCAGCTCTCTCTCACTGCCACCTCTCTCTCTCTCACTGCCAGCTCTCTCTCTCTCTCACTACCAGCTCTCTCTCTCTCTCTCACTACCAGCTCTCTCTCTCTCTCTCACTACCAGCTCGCTCTCTCTCTCTCACTAACAGCTCGCTCTCTCTCTCTCACTACCAGCTCTCTCTCTCTCTCTCACTACCAGCTCTCTCTCTCTCACTACCAGCTCTCTCTCTCTCTCTCACTACCAGCTCGCTCTCTCTCTCTCACTAACAGCTCGCTCTCTCTCTCTCACTACCAGCTCTCTCTCTCTCTACCAGCTCTCTCTCTCTACCAGCTCGCTCTCTCTCTCACACTGCCAGCTCTCTCTCTCACTACCAGCTCGCTCTCTCTACCAGCTCTCTCTCTCTCTACCAGCTCTCTCTCTCTACCAGCTCTCTCTCTCTCACTACCAGCTCGCTCTCTCTACCAGCTCTCTCTCTCTCTCTCTCTCTCTACCAGCTCTCTCTCTCTCACTACCAGCTCGCTCTCTCTACCAGCTCTCTCTCTCTAACTACTACCAGCTCTCTCTCTCTACCAGCTCTCTCTCTCTCTACCAGCTCTCTCTCTCTCACTACTACCAGCTCTCTCTCTCTACCAGCTCTCTCTCTCTCTACCAGCTCTCTCTCTCTCACTACCAGCTCTCTCTCTCTCTCTCACTACCAGCTCTCTCTCTCTCACTACCAGCTCTCTCTCTCTCACTACCAGCTCTCTCTCTCTCACTACCAGCTCTCTCTCTCTCACTACCAGCTCTCTCTCACTACCAGCTCTCTCTCACTACCAGCTCTCTCTCTCTCTCTCACTACCAGCTCTCTCTCTCTCACTACCAGCTCTCTCTCTCTCACTACCAGCTCTCTCTCTCTACCAGCTCGCTCTCTCTCTCACTGCCAGCTCTCTCTCTCTCACTGCCAGCTCTCTCTCTCTCACTGCCAGCTCTCTCTCTCACTGCCAGCTCTCTCTCTCTCACTGCCAGCTCTCTCTCTCTCACTGCCAGCTCTCTCTCTCGCACTGCCAGCTCTCTCTCGCACTGCCAGCTCTCTCTCTCTCACTGCCAGCTCTCTCTCTCTCACTGCCAGCTCTCTCTCTCACTGCCAGCTCTCTCTCTCACTGCCAGCTCTCTCTCTCTCACTGCCAGCTCTCTCTCTCGCACTACCAGCTCTCTCTCTCACTGCCAGCTCTCTCTCTCTCACTGCCAGCTCTCTCTCTCTCTCTCACTGCCAGCTCTCTCTCTCTCTCGCACTGCCAGCTCTCTCTCTCACTACCAGCTCTCTCTCTCTCTCACTGCCAGCTCTCTCTCTCACTACCAGCTCGCTCTCTCTCTCTCTCTCTCTCTCTCACTACCAGCTCGCTCTCTCTCTCTCTCTCTCTCTCACTACCAGCTCTCTCTCTCTCTCTCACTACCAGCTCGCTCTCTCTCTCTCTCTCTCACTACCAGCTCGCTCTCTCTCTCTCTCTCTCTCTCTCTCTCACTACCAGCTCGCTCTCTCTCTCTCTCTCTCTCTCTCTCTCTCACTACCAGCTCGCTCTCTCTCTCTCTCTCTCTCTCTCTCTCTCACTACCAGCTCTCTCTCTCTCTCTCTCTCTCACTACCAGCTCGCTCTCTCTCTCTCTCTCACTACCAGCTCGCTCTCTCTCTCTCTCTCACTACCAGCTCGCTCTCTCTCTCTCACTACCAGCTCGCTCTCTCTCTCTCACTACCAGCTCGCTCTCTCTCTCTCTCTCACTACCAGCTCTCTCTCTCTCTCTCTCACTACCAGCTCTCTCTCTCTCTCTCTCTCTCTCACTACCAGCTCTCTCTCTCTCTCTCTCTCTCTCACTACCAGCTCTCTCTCTCTCTCTCTCACTACCAGCTCTCTCTCTCTCTCTCTCTCACTACCAGCTCTCTCTCTCTCTCTCTCTCTCTCTCTCACTACCAGCTCTCTCTCTCTCTCTCTCTCACAACCATCTCTCTCTCTCTCTCTCTCTCTCTCTCTCTCTCTCTCTCTCTCTCTCTCTCTCTCTCTCTCTCTCTCTCACTACCAGCTCTCTCTCTCTCTACCAGCTCTCTCTCTCTCTCTCACTACCAGCTCTCTCTCTCTCTCTCACTACCAGCTCTCTCTCTCTCTCTCACTACCAGCTCTCTCTCTCTCTCTCACTACCAGCTCTCTCTCTCTCTCTCACTACCAGCTCTTTCACTACCAGCTCTCTCTCTCTCTCTACCACCTCGCTCTCTCTCACTACCAGTTCTCTCTCTCTCTCTCACTACCAGCTCTCTCTCTCTCTCACTACCAGCTCTCTCTCTCTCTCACTACCAGCTCTCTCTCTCTCTCTCTCTCACTACCAGCTCTTTCACTACCAGCTCTCTCTCTCTCTCTACCACCTCGCTCTCACTACCAGTTCTCTCTCTCTCTCTCACTACCAGCTCTCTCTCTCTCTCACTACCAGCTCTCTCTCTCTCTCACTACCAGCTCTCTCTCTCTCTCTCTCTCACTACCAGCTCTCTCTCTCTCTCTCTCTCACTACCAGCTCTCTCTCTCTCTCTCACTACCAGCTCTCTCTCTCTCTCTCTCTCTCTCTCTCTCTCACTACCAGCTCTCTCTCTCACTACCAGCTCTCTCTCTCTCTCTCTCTCACTACCAGCTCTCTCTCTCTCTCTCACTACCAGCTCTCTCTCTCTCTCTCTCTCTCTCTCTCTCTCACTACCAGCTCTCTCTCTCACTACCAGCTCTCTCTCTCTCTCTCTCTCACTACCAGCTCTCTCTCTCTCTCTCTCTCTCTCTCACTACCAGCTCTCTCTCTCTCTCTCTCACTACCAGCTCTCTCTCTCTCTCTCTCACTACCAGCTCTCTCTCTCTCTCTCTCACTACCAGCTCTCTCTCTCTCTCTCTCACTACCAGCTCTCTCTCTCTCTCTCACTACCAGCTCTCTCTCACTACCAGCTCTCTCTCACTACCAGCTCTCTCTCACTACCAGCTCTCTCTCTCTACCAGCTCTTTCACTACCAGCTCTCTCTCTCTCTCTCTCACTACCAGCTCTCTCTCTCTCTCTCACTACCAGCTCTCTCTCTCTCTCTCTCTCACTACCAGCTCTTTCACTACCAGCTCTCTCTCTCTCTCTACCACCTCGCTCTCACTACCAGTTCTCTCTCTCTCTCTCACTACCAGCTCTCTCTCTCTCTCACTACCAGCTCTCTCTCTCTCTCACTACCAGCTCTCTCTCTCTCTCTCTCTCACTACCAGCTCTTTCACTACCAGCTCTCTCTCTCTCTCTACCACCTCGCTCTCACTACCAGTTCTCTCTCTCTCTCTCACTACCAGCTCTCTCTCTCTCTCACTACCAGCTCTCTCTCTCTCTCACTACCAGCTCTCTCTCTCTCTCACTACCAGCTCTCTCTCTCTCTCACTACCAGCTCTCTCTCTCTCTCTCTCTCACTACCAGCTCTCTCTCTCTCTCTCTCTCACTACCAGCTCTCTCTCTCTCTCTCACTACCAGCTCTCTCTCTCACTACCAGCTCTCTCTCTCTCTCTCTCTCACTACCAGCTCTCTCTCTCTCTCTCTCTCTCTCTCACTACCAGCTCTCTCTCTCTCTCTCTCACTACCAGCTCTCTCTCTCTCTCTCTCACTACCAGCTCTCTCTCTCTCTCTCTCACTACCAGCTCTCTCTCTCTCTCTCTCACTACCAGCTCTCTCTCTCTCTCTCTCACTACCAGCTCTCTCTCTCTCTCTCTCACTACCAGCTCTCTCTCACTACCAGCTCTCTCTCACTACCAGCTCTCTCTCACTACCAGCTCTCTCTCACTACCAGCTCTCTCTCACTACCAGCTCTCTCTCTCTACCAGCTCTTTCACTACCAGCTCTCTCTCTCTCTCTCTCACTACCAGCTCTCTCTCTCTCTCTCACTACCAGCTCTCTCTCACTACCAGCTCTCTCTCACTACCAGCTCTCTCTCTCTACCAGCTCTTTCACTACCAGCTCTCTCTCTCTACCACCTCGCTCTCTCTCACTACCAGTTCTCTCACTACCAGCTCTCTCTCTCACTACCAGCTCTGTCACTACCAGCTCTCTCTCTCTACCACCTCGCTCTCTCTCACTACCAGTTCTCTCACTACCAGCTCTCTCTCTCTCTCTCTCACTACCAGCTCTCTCTCTCTCTCTCACTACCAGCTCTCTCTCACTACCAGCTCTCTCTCACTACCAGCTCTCTCTCACTACCAGCTCTCTCTCACTACCAGCTCTCTCTCACTACCAGCTCTCTCTCACTACCAGCTCTCTCTCACTACCATCTCTCTCTCACTACCAGCTCTCTCTCACTACCAGCTCTCTCTCACTACCAGCTCTCTCTCACTACCAGCTCTCTCTCACTACCAGCTCTCTCTCACTACCAGCTCTCTCACTACCAGCTCTCTCTCACTACCAGCTCTCTCTCTCTACCAGCTCTTTCACTACCAGCTCTCTCTCTCTCTCTCACTACCAGCTCTCTCTCTCTCTCACTACCAGCTCTCTCTCACTACCAGCTCTCTCTCTCTACCAGCTCTTTCACTACCAGCTCTCTCTCTCTACCACCTCGCTCTCTCTCACTACCAGTTCTCTCACTACCAGCTCTCTCTCTCACTACCAGCTCTTTCACTACCAGCTCTCTCTCTCTACCACCTCGCTCTCTCTCACTACCAGTTCTCTCACTACCAGCTCTCTCTCTCTCTCTCGCTCTCTCTCTCTCTCTCACTACCAGCTCTCTCTCACTACCAGCTCTCTCTCACTACCAGCTCTCTCTCACTACCAGCTCTCTCTCACTACCAGCTCTCTCTCACTACCAGCTCTCTCTCACTACCAGCTCTCTCTCACTACCAGCTCTCTCTCTCTCACTACCAGCTCTCTCTCTCTCACTACCAGCTCTCTCTCTCTCACTACCAGCTCTCTCTCTCTCACTACCAGCTCTCTCTCTCTCACTACCAGCTCTCTCTCTCTCACTACCAGCTCTCTCTCTCTCACTACCAGCTCTCTCTCTCTCACTACCAGCTCTCTCTCTCTCACTACCAGCTCTCTCTCTCTCACTACCAGCTCTCTCTCTCTCACTACCAGCTCTCTCTCTCTCACTACCAGCTCTCTCTCTCTCACTACCAGCTCTCTCTCTCTCACTATCAGCTCTCTCTCTCTCACTATCAGCTCTCTCTCTCTCACTAGTTATCTTACTACTTCTCTTACTACCAGCCTTCTTACTACCAGCTCTCTCACTACCAGCTCTCTCACTACCAGCTCTCTCACTACCAGCTCTCTCACTACCAGCTCTCTCACTACCAGCTCTCTCACTACCAGCTCTCTCACTACCAGCTCTCTCACTACCAGCTCTCTCACTACCAGCTCTCTCACTACCAGCTCTCTCACTACCAGCTCTCTCTCTCACTAGTTATCTTACTACCAGCTCTCTTACTACCAGCTCTCTTACTACCAGCTCTCTTACTACTTCTCTCTTACTACTTCTCTCTTACTACTTCTCTCTTACTACTTCTCTCTTACTAGCTCTCTTACTAGCTCTCTTACTAGCTCTCTTACTAGCTCTCTCTCTACCAGCTCTCTCTCTCTCACTACCAGCTCTCTCTCACTACTAGTTATCTTACTACTTCTCTCTTACTAGCTCTCTTACTACCAATCTTACTACTTCTCTCTTACTACTTCTCTTACTTGCTCTCTCTTACTAGTTCTTACTACTTCTCTTACTAGCTCTCTCTTACCAGCTCTCTTACTAGTTATCTTCCTAGGCAGGGCTCCAGACTAACTTTTCCACTGGTTGTACTGGTGCTACCAACTTCCTCAGTTGGTCGCACCAGCATATGATTTGGTCGCACCTTTTTTTTTGCTACATGCCGTGGGATTAATCAGTGCATGCTGATGAATAGTGGTTTTAATGGACCAAGTCTAGCAAAGGCTTTCTTGGTTGCAGCATAAATACCTGTAATATATTATTAAAAAAAACATGTAATATATGGTAATTATCATTGCCAAATTTCAGGATTTTGGACAGTAATTTTAATCTGTAATTTTAAGCATTTTACATTTGAATTATACACTCTAAAAAATGCTGGGTTGTGTCAACCCAAATTTGGGTCTAATATGGACAAACCCAAATGTTGGGTTAAATATGTAATAAAAAAAATTACAGTTGAAAGTGAAAATTGGGTTAAAATGTTAAATTACATTTTTAACCCAACATTTGGGTTTGTCCATATTTTACCCAAATTTGAGTTAAAACAACCCAGCATTGTTTAGAGTGCATACAATCTATTTACATTTTAATTATATTCTATCTATCTATCTATCATCATCATTTCTAACAGCTTCATCTTTCTATCTTTTAAAAATCATTAAACATTCAAATGTATGTTACATTTTAAAAGATTAGAGTAGCTATTATAATAGGCTGATACAGATTTTCGTTATCAAAGTTTATAGTTGTAGCAAAAATCAGAAATCTCATCTCACAATCCTTACCTTCTGAATTTTATAATAAATTCCTTTTCCTCTGTCGAGCGATTACTCTCATCTAACCGCTGAAAAGACATAGGAAGAGGCTCGGTGTTTCGTGAGACCGTTTCATTTTCATATGCCTTAATTCCTGAATTCGTAATTGGCGCGTTTCACCATCAGTGTGTGATGCGCGTGACGTGTACGTTCGTCAATAAATAAACTGCACGTGTCTTGCGGAAGAACATTGTAGCCGGAGCTACTTCTCTCCGTTAATGTCTATAGCGAGTCACGCAGGCACTGGGCCACTCCGCAGCCGAGCCCGGGATAAAATAGTCAGAATATAAACACTTACTATAGGCGTACCGTAGTGATTCAGGATGAGTCAAAAACACGGTTTGGAAAATGGATTCATGATGTACTCATTCATTTTGAACACAAGTTACAGACTGCAGCAGCTGCTGATACAACGCCGTCCTGTTGCGCGAGCGTCCACACGCACAAATGCGCCCACATACAATTTTAACTCGCACATTCTCAAAAAACGGTCGCATATACGACCAATTTGGTCGCAGTCTGGAACCCTGCTAAGTATCTTACTTCTCTTACTAGCAGCTCTCTTACTAGCAGCTCTCTTACTACTTCTCTTACTACTTCTCTTACTACTTCTCTTACTACTTCTCTTACTACTTCTCTTACTACTTCTCTTACTACTTCTCTTACTACTTCTCTTACTACTTCTCTTACTACTTCTCTTACTAGCAGCTCTCTTACTAGCAGCTCTCTTACTAGCAGCTCTCTTACTAGCAGCTCTCTTACTAGCAGCTCTCTTACTAGCAGCTCTCTTACTAGCAGCTCTCTTACTACTTCTCTTACTAGCAGCTCTCTTACTAGCAGCTCTCTTACTAGCAGCTCTCTTACTAGCAGCTCTCTTACTACTAGCTCTCTTACTACTAGCTCTCTTACTACTTCTCTTACTACTTCTCTTACTACTTCTCTTACTACTTCTCTTACTACTTCTCTTACTACTTCTCTTACTACTTCTCTTACTACTTCTCTTACTACTTCTCTTACTACTTCTCTTACTACTTCTCTTACTACTTCTCTTACTACTTCTCTCACTAGCAGCTCTCACTAGCAGCTCTCACTAGCAGCTCTCTTACTACTTCTCTTACCAGCTCTTAACAGTTATCTTACTAGCTCTCTTACAAGTTATCTTACCAGCTCTCTTACTACTTCTCTTACTAGTTCAGCGTTTGTTCATTCTCTTACTAGTTCAGCGTTTGTTCATTCTCTTACTAGTTCAGTGTTCTCATCATCCTCCACCTCGGCTTCATCATCCTCATCCTCAGCCATCACATCATCAGCGGCGTCTTCATCCACAGCATCTTCTTCCTCAGTCGCATCCTGAGCCGAGACGACTGGTCCTGAACACACACACAGCTGGGAATCAACATCAAGTCTAACACACTATCTCACACAAACACACACACACACACACCTGGAGATCATTATCAAGTCTAACACACTATATCTCTCTCACACACACACACACACACACACACCTGGAGATCATTATCAAGTCTAACACACCATCTCTCTCTCTCTCTCACACAAACACACACACACACACACCTGGAGATCATTATCAAGTCTAACACACTATATCTCTCTCACACACACACAAACACAGGAATGAAATCAGTGTGTTCTCAG
The DNA here is from genome assembly GCA_030578275.1 of Meda fulgida. Taxonomy (NCBI): domain Eukaryota; kingdom Metazoa; phylum Chordata; class Actinopteri; order Cypriniformes; family Leuciscidae; genus Meda; species Meda fulgida. The sequence continues at coordinate 363,284 of CM060639.1, forward strand.
TAAATTCACTTCTGACGTTTCACTCATCTGATGATGTGTTACACTATTATACGGTGTCCTTGTTACAGTCAAGTTCTGGATAATATTAATTAACTGCATCTACTTACTATATGATTAGGATAGTTGCTTGTAATTATGTATAATGTAATGCTGTTACTATAGTAAGTTCATGTAAACAGTGTTGATCCCAGTCCTGTGCTGATGTGTTTATAGCTGAAGGACACGTCACACACACACTCTCTCACACACACACACACACACACACACACACACACACACACACACACACACACACGCTTCTGTCTCCAGAAGAGCCCGAACGCCTCATAACGAGCCTCTATGGCCAGTTATTGATGATTCACGGCGGACTGATCGAGTTATCGATTATTATCGATTACTTCACATAAAGAGAGTTTGAGGAAGCGCGGCCTGGCCGAACACGTTAAACTCACCCTTCATCAGGAGCGTCGCGGGGAACGCCAGTAAGAGCAGCAACAACATCTTCTGCAGGAGTTTCATGACTTCAGAGAGACGAGAACGAGGAACAAATTAGTAATTATTATGATTAAAGGAGAATACGCGAGGAAGAAGCGCAGCTGGACTGTGAATGAGCCACATAGACGAAGAACCACACTGCGCATGCGCAACATCCGGGACACCGATGACGTCTCAGACATGACTGAGACACGTGTCGCCGGATGTCAATCGAAGATCTTACAATGGGCGGGGCTTTTGATGGGTTTGCGTTTTTAAGAATTTTATTTCGATCTATTCGCGGTGTATTTTCGAGTCAACTAGTTTTAAAGTTTTTTTCATTGTCCTTATTCAGGTGTAAAATGTTTTTCGGCGGCAGCGGGTGGACGGCGTTGTCACGTGATCTCTGTTACTTTCTCAGGTTGGACCAATCACAGTCATTTGCGATTAGTGGATATATAAACATTTCAACAGCTTGTTGCTGTGCATGCATTAGATTTGCATCTTATAAATTAGTGCTTGAAATAAGTGAAAAATATTATACGGTTTAATGTGCAAATGCCACAAGAAAACAAAGAGAGTGTCAAAGCAGGATTGTGCTTTCTGATCCGCTCAGTGCCCCCTGCAGGAGGAAACGAGAAACTCACCGCGCATGCGCCTCATCCCCAGCGGGGGTGACGTCACACGCACAGAGACACGTGTCGTTTTCTGTGGAGATTCATCCACGCGCAACTGTTCAACCTCAGAGCAATAATCAGACAAGACGCCGGACAAAGCCTTTTTTATTATTATATCAATACGTGTGAAACACTACAAGTCAAATCATGTAACAGAAAATACAGTGACGTGGGTACATAGATCAAAAGAGAGGGTTTATATGAAAGTAAATCAAAGTAAAAACACTTTCAGTGAACACATCAAAACTTCAGTCCCAAACCCTGAACTCCCAGAAACACACAGAAACATCCCGCACATCTGTTTCTCACACACACCCATCACCTGCTTTATTCATCATCCTATCTGAGCGAAGACTCGCAGAAACTGAAGGTTATTCTGCAGGAAACACTGATTGGACTATATCAATCAGAGGAAATAATAATCATATGCAGCTCTGACTGCCAGCATGAAGCACCTGAGGTCAGAGGTCAGATCGGGTCATGATGACATCAGGCTGATTATACTGTGTTTGCTGAAGCTTCTGCTGACAGATCGACATGTTCCTCAGTAAATAAAGCAAACTCGTGCGACTGGTTCCAGATAAACACAAACAGCTCGTGTGTGTGAAGAGCAAGTGAAGCTCGGCTGCTGTTTATCCCTTAATGTCGCTTTTGGGTCATGTTTTCCTGAAAATGCTAGTTAATGTTATGCTCACACAGGGTACAACAACTTCCCATTTTTTGGATGATTTGTGTGCTCTTTAGGGTTTTTTTCTCTCCATTTTCTTACACTTTTGGTGTGACCCGCCCACAAAAACAGCTTATACATCTCTGTTTATGTTTATGTTAATGCCAAACATCGGTTAAATGTCTTCATCAGCTTCAGTTCATCAGTTAGCACAGGTTTAGTGTTTCTGTGGATCTGATTGATCGCAGGCTGGTTGATCTGAACTCGAGCTCCTCCGTGTTTGACTGAAAACAGTTTATTCAAGCTTATCCGCCTCATAAACACTGAGGAGCTTGAGTTCAGATCAACCAGCCACATGTGGAGTACACGCATGCCGGATGTGGGCCGGATCGGGGCCACATGTGGAGTAAGCGTGTGCCGGATTGGGGCCACGTTTAGTAAACGTGTGCCGTATCGGGGCCGTATCGGGGCCACATGTGGAGTAAGTGTGTGCCGGATCGGGGCCACACGTGGAGTAAGCGTGTGCCGGATGTGGGCCGTATCGGGGCCACATGTGGAGTAAGCGTGTGCCGGATGTGGGCCGGATCAGGGCCACATGTGGAGTAAGTGTGTGCCGGATCGGGGCCACATGTTGAGTAAGCGTGTGGCGGATCGGGGCCGGATCGGGGCCACATGTGGAGTAAGCGTGTGCCGGATGTGGGCCGGATCAGGGCCGCATGTGGAGTAAGTGTGTGCCGGATCAGGGCCACATGTGGAGTAAGCGTGTGCCTGATCAGGGCCGGATCGGGGCCACATGTGGAGTAAGCGTGTGCCTGATCAGGGCCGGATCGGGGCCACATGTGGAGTAAGCGTGTGCCGGATGTGGGCCAAATCAGGGCCGCATGTGGAGTAAGTGTGTGCCGGATCAGGGCCACATGTGGAGTAAGTGTGTGCCGGATCAGGGCCACATGTGGAGTAAGCGTGTGCCGGATGTGGGCCGGATCAGGGCCGCATGTGGAGTAAGTGTGTGCCGGATCAGGGCCACATGTGGAGTAAGCGTGTGCCTGATCAGGGCCGGATCGGGGCCACATGTGGAGTAAGCGTGTGCCGGATGTGGGCCAAATCAGGGCCACATGTGGAGTAAGCGTGTGCCTGATCAGGGCCGGATCGGGGCCACATGTGGAGTAAGCGTGTGCCGGATGTGGGCCGGATCAGGGCCACATGTGGAGTAAGTGTGTGCCGGATCGGGGCCACATGTGGAGTAACCGTGTGGCGGATCGGGGCCGGATCGGGGCCACATGTGGAGTAAGCGTGTGCCGGATGTGGGCCGGATCAGGGCCACATGTGGAGTAAGTGTGTGCCGGATCGGGGCCCCATGTGGAGTAACCGTGTGGCGGATCGGGGCCGGATCGGGGCCACATGTGGAGTAAGCGTGGGCCGGATGTGGGCCGGATCCACTGCTGAACACAACCAGATCGTTGTGTGTGATGTCATAATAAACGCTCATTAAAACGATGTGCAACGTAAATATCGTTGTCATGCTTCGCGATTACAAATAAAATAATAAGGTAATTAGTGTCTATTAATTGACAAGCATAGTTTTGCCAACATTAAAAAAAAGGTTAAAGGAGGATAATCTCATCAAACTATCATCAAAGAAATGATCATCATTATAATCATCATTATTCTGATTTTCATGCTCATGCCCAGAATCTAATAATCAGCATGTGAGTTTAATCCGGTTTAGACGTCTGATCGCTGGTGACATCACGTCCTCTTCACCAGGAGAGGTGAATACAGTAGGTTAGTGTCTGTGTGTGTGTGTGTGTGTGTGTGTGTGTGTGTGTGTCTCAGTTGAAGCACTGCACGTAGTTGGCGGGAAGCATCCCGGATTTCCCCGTCCGCTGCACGGTCCCGAACATCCATCCCTCGTCGATGTGCTGAGCGTTAATGATCACGTCTCCATCACGGAAGGAAACCTCGTCGTGATCCTGAGCGGCGTAATCGTACAGCGCTCGATACACTCTCTGCAGAACACACACACACACACACACATCAGAGGAACAGCTACTGTGTGTTTCCATCCACAGTCCTGCGACTATTAAACATCTGAGGATAAAGCATCCAAAAGTACAAGACTGTGAACTACACAGCTTCAGTGGGGGGAACTACAATCCCATGATGCATTGCGAAAAGCACAATACGAATTAAACACGATGGAGAAATATAAAACTATTCATTTCAAAATGTTGATTATATTTATAGAAACAATAGGCAAGGCAAGTTTATTTATATAGCACATTTCATACACAATGGTCATTCTAAGTGCTTTACATAGAAGGAATTAAAATAATAAAAACAAAAACAAACAACAATTTGTTTCAAATTAATTCAAATTAATTAACCAAGCATTAATACCATTGATCAGCCCTACCAAACGTGGATGTTTTTTCCACTAAGAAACAAACATTCTTATGTTATTTGATTGATATTGTGAAGCTGCTTTGATGCAATTTATATTGTGAAAAACGCTATATAAATACACTTGACT
>CM060639.1:370131-372631 GCA_030578275.1 Meda fulgida
GCGGAGACTGAATGCTGCGAACGGCCTGTGTGTGTCCGTATCCCTGCTGGAGCTGCTGAGGATGATGCTGGTAAACACCTGTGTGACGGACACACACACACACACACATAAGTCAAACACCGCAGGCGTCAGAGACTCACCGGCCAGTGATCACAGCAACAGGAGTGAGTGACACCATTCAAACACACACCATGAAGAACACGGATGCTTTATCTGTGATGGTGGTGCTTTACTAGGGATGAAACCACGAGAGTGTGTGTGTGTCGACGGGAGTGATGAAACCAGGAGAGTGTGTGTGTGTCGACAGGAGTGATGAAACCAGGAGAGTGTGTGTGTGTCGACGGGAGTGACTGAAGCAGATCTTGGTGACGCCGAGCTCAAACACATGCAGTGTTGGGGAACGCATTACAAGTAACTTGAGTTCCGTAATCAGATTACTTTTTCAAGTAACTAGTAAAGTAATGCATTACTTTTAAAATTTACTACAAAATTTCTTTTCAAATAAGTAACGAAAGTTACTTTGTTTTCTCATTTACTGGCTGACAGCTGTCCTTCGAGAGAAATCGGCAAGCCCAGCCCAGGTGAAAGAAAGTAACGCAAAAGTAACGTAACGCAATATTGTAACGCATTACTTTTCTAAGTAACTCCCCAACCCTGAACACGCGTGATCTTGCCTGAACTGGATCTGCTGCACGCGGACGCACTGCGATCGGCCCAGAGCTCTGAACCCAGAGAGCTGCACACCGACTGCGGGCCTCGCTCTAACACACACACACACACACACACGCAGCGTTACGACACGTGTGCTCCGCCGCTGACGGTCAGTGTATTGCTGTCGGTGCGTCTGGTACCCGTCATCCTGCGCAGGCTTTTAGACTGAATGTTGTCCTCAACCGGGTCAAAGTCAAAGATGGATCCCGGGTCAGTCCTCCAGACCCTCAGGTCTTCAGCGCAACACACAGGTCAGAGGTCAGAGGGTTGGATCAGTCAACAGCTTCAGGAATGTGTTACTCATGAACACTAGCATCCAAACGTTTGGGCTCGGTAAGAAATCACTATTTTTATTCATCGAAGGCGCATTCAATTGATCAAAAGTTACATTTATAATGTTGCAAAAGATTCTATTTAAAATAAAAGCTGTTCTTTTGAACTTTCTATTCAGAATTCTGAAAAATAAAATGTATCAGTTTCCACAAACATGCAAACTGTGTTCAACATGGTATAAATTACACTTTACTAGATATTCACATAGAAAACAGCTGATTTACATTATAATAATATTTCACTGTTTTACTGTATGTTTTGATCAGTCGTATGTGAAAGTGTCACAACAACCGATGAAGAGAAAACTTCAGCGTCACACTGAGATTAAAACAAAGATCAAATGATGAATTTGAACAACGATCGATGAAACCGACCTTACTGGATAATGAAATTGGTTATTGTGAGAAACTTTATAAGTGACATCAACATGATTAACATCAAACATCCATCTTTCTAAAATGTAATAAAGTTCAATAAAGGATCATATTAATATCAAAACCTTAAAAAAAGGAGTAACATTTAAATATTGCGCTCATGAATATTCGAGAGTTGTGATGATGGACTGACCAGCGGCTCCTCCTGACCTGCGGTCCATCTCCACCACCTGCGGCTGGACGCCATGGCAACCGCCTCCCACCTGGTCTCCATGGAGACACGCCATGTGCTGCTCATCGAGGGTGTGTGCGGCACCGCGACCCCGCGTGCGCTCGAACTCCTCGTGATACTTGGCCTGAGAGACACACGGAGAGTGTCACACACACCATCACATTATAACACACACACATACACACATCATCACAATATAACACACACACACACACACTCACTCACTCTCACACACACACTCACTCACACACACCATCACAATATAACACACACACACACACACTGCCCTATCCCTGAACCTGCCCATCACACACACACACACACACACACACACACACACACACACACACACACACACACACACACACACTGCCCCTATCCCTAAACCTACCCATCACACACACACACACACACACACACACTGCCCCTATCCCTAAACCTACCCATCACAGGACACATTCTGTATTTTTACATTTTTAATAAAACACTGCTTAGTATGTTTTTAAAGCCATTTGAAATATGAGGACTCAGGAAATGTCCTCATAAATCACGTTCAAGTTGTAATACCAGTGTAATACCCATGTTATTATACACATTTGTGTCCTCACAAATCACAAAAACAAGAGCACTCACACACACACACACACACTCACACACACACTCACACTCACACTCAGATACACACCATCAAAATATACCACACACACACACACACATTCACACACCATCACAATATAACACACACACACACACACACACACACACTCACACACACATATACACACATACACACACACCATAACAATATAACACACACACACACACACACTCACTCACACACACCATCACA
>CM060639.1:382631-392631 GCA_030578275.1 Meda fulgida
TAGCACTTCAGTCAATATACTTCAGTTGACTGTCATTGACGTGCTTTATTTGCCTTTTTCCTTATATATATATTAGTAATCATCATTTGAAACCTTAAACATTAAAAATTCCTCCTGTAAATCCGTTTGACATTATGTTTTGTGATATCAACTTCAATTTTGGAACAGCCGGCCAGCTGTGTGGCGTGTTTAGCGTGTTGTATGTCGGGTAAGAGGGTCACCTGACTGGCCAGCTGTGTGGCGTGTTTAGCGTGTTGTATGTCGGGTATGAGGGTCACCTGACCAGCCAGCTGTGTGGCGTGTTTAGCGTGTTGTATGTCGGGTAAGAGGGTCACCTGACTGGCCAGCTGTGTGGCGTGTTTAGCGTGTTGTATGTCGGGTAAGAGGGTCACCTGACTGGCCAGCTGTGTGGCGTGTTTAGCGTGTTGTATGTCGGGTAAGAGGGTCACCTGACTGGCCAGCTGTGTGGCGTGTTTAGCGTGTTGTATGTCGGGTATGAGGGTCACCTGACCAGCCAGCTGTGTGGCGTGTTTAGCGTGTTGTATGTCGGGTAAGAGGGTCACCTGACTGGCCAGCTGTGTGGCGTGTTTAGCGTGTTGTATGTCGGGTAAGAGGGTCACCTGACCAGCCAGCTGTGTGGCGTGTTTAGCGTGTTGTATGTCGGGTAAGAGGGTCACCTGACTGGCCAGCTGTGTGGCGTGTTTAGCGTGTTGTATGTCGGGTAAGAGGGTCACCTGACTGGCCAGCTGTGTGGCGTGTTTAGCGTGTTGTATGTCGGGTAAGAGGTTCACCTGACCAGCCAGCTGTGTGGCGTGTTTAGCGTGTTGTATGTCGGGTAAGAGGGTCACCTGACTGGCCAGCTGTGTGGCGTGTTTAGCGTGTTGTATGTCGGGTAAGAGGGTCACCTGACTGGCCAGCTGTGTGGCGTGTTTAGCGTGTTGTATGTGGGGTAAGAGGGTCACCTGACTGGCCAGCTGTGTGGCGTGTTTAGCGTGTTGTATGTCGGGTAAGAGGGTCACCTGACTGGCCAGCTGTGTGGCGTGTTTAGCGTGTTGTATGTCGGGTATGAGGGTCACCTGACTGGCCAGCTGTGTGGCGTGTTTAGCGTGTTGTATGTCGGGTATGAGGGTCACCTGACCAGCCAGCTGTGTGGCGTGTTTAGCGTGTTGTATGTCGGGTAAGAGGGTCACCTGACTGGCCAGCTGTGTGGCGTGTTTAGCGTGTTGTATGTCGGGTAAGAGGGTCACCTGACTGGCCAGCTGTGTGGCGTGTTTAGCGTGTTGTATGTCGGGTAAGAGGGTCACCTGACCAGCCAGCTGTGTGCCGTGTTTAGCGTGTTGTATGTCGGGTAAGAGGGTCACCTGACTGGCCAGCTGTGTGGCGTGTTTAGCGTGTTGTATGTTGGGTAAGAGGGTCACCTGACTGGCCAGCTGTGTGGCGTGTTTAGCGTGTTGTATGTCGGGTCGCTGCAGAAGTTCTCGCTGGTCAAACGTCTGTGCTTTACTCCTGTAGGCCACCTGTGAGGAGACACACATTACTCCTATGACATATAAACACTGGTGTATGTGTGTGTGTGTGTGTGTGTGTGTTTGTGCGCGTCACTCACGTCACTGGCGAGTTTGCTGGCGTGAGCAGCGTTCAGGATGTCGGGTCTGTCGGTCACATCACTGTATTTATGAAGTTCCCCTTTCCCTCTGTGATACTCAACCTTCAGCAAAACAACAGAGCTCAGTTTCACCTGTGTGTGTGTGTGTGTGTGTGTGTGTGTGTGTGTGTGTGTGTGTGTGTGTGTGTGTGTGTGTGTGTGTGTGTGTGTGTGTGTGTCTGTGTGTGTGTCTGTGTGTGCACGTGTCTTACCTCGCTCTGGTGTTTGTTGACCTGCATGGCGTGTGTGATGTCGGGAAGATCCTTCATCTGCGTATAGTTTGACTTGCCTTTCTCTGAGTTAAACTTCTCTTTATAGAGTTTCTACAGAGAGAATATTGATTATATATTGATATACAGGTCCTTCTCAAAAAATTTGCATATTGTGATAAAGTTCATTATTTTCCATAATGTAATGATAAAAATTAAACGTTCATATATTTTAGATTCATTGCACACCAACTGAAATATTTCAGGTCTTTTATTGTTTTAATACTGATGATTTTGGCATACAGCTCGTGAAAACCCAAAATTCCTATCTCAAAAAATTAGCATATTTCATCCGACCAATAAAAGAAGTGTTTTTAATACAAAAAAGTCAATCTTCAAATAATTATGTTCAGTTATGCACTCAATACTTGGTCGGGAATCCTTTTGCAGAAATGACTGCTTCAATGCGGCGTGGCATGGAGGCAATCAGCCTGTGGCACTGCTGAGGTGTTCTAGAGGCCCAGGATGCTTCGAGAGCGGCCTTAAGCTCATCCAGAGTGTTGGGTCTTGCGTCTCAACTTTCTCTTCACAATATCCCACAGATTCTCTATGGGGTTCAGGTCAGGAGAGTTGGCAGGCCAATTGAGCACAGTAATACCATGGTCAGTAAACCATTTACCAGTGGTTTTGGCACTGTGAGCAGGTGCCAGGTCGTGCTGAAAAATGAAATTTTCATCTCCATAAAGCTTTTCAGCAGGTGGAAGCATGAAGTGCTCCAAAATCTCCTGATAGCTAGCTGCATTGACCCTGCCCTTTATAAAACACAGTGGACCAACACCAGCAGCTGACATGGCACCCCAGACCATCACTGACTGTGGGTACTTGACACTGGACTTCAGGCATTTTGGCATTTCCTTCTCCCCAGTCTTCCTCCAGACTCTGGCACCTTGATTTCCGAATGACATGCAACCACTGAGCAACAGTCCAGTGCTGCTTCTCTGTAGCCCAGGTCAGGCGCTTCTGCCGCTGTTTCTGGTTCAAAAGTGGCTTGACCTGGGGAATGCGGCACCTGTAGCCCATTTCCTGCACACGCCTGTGCACGGTGGCTCTGGATGTTTCTACTCCAGACTCAGTCCACTGCTTCCGCAGGTCCCCCAAGGTCTGGAATCGGTCCTTCTCCACAATCTTCCTCAGGGTCCGGTCACCTCTTCTCGTTGTGCAGCGTTTTTTGCCACACTTTTTCCTTCCCACAGACTTCCCACTGAGGTGCCTTGATACAGCACTCTGGGAACAGCTTATTTGTTCAGAAATGTCTTTCTGTGTCTTACCCTCTTGCTTGAGGGTGTCAATGATGGCCTTCTGGACAGCAGTCAGTTCGGCAGTCTTACCCATGATCGCGGTTTTGAGTAATGAAACAGGCTGGGAGTTTTTAAAAGCCTCAGGAATCTTTTGCAGGTGTTTAGAGTTAATTAGTTGATTCAGATGATTAGGTTAATAGCTCGTTCAGAGAATCTTTTCATGATATGCAAATTTTTTGAGACAGGAATTTGGGGTTTTCATGAGCTGTATGCCAAAATCATCAGTATTAAAACAATAAAAGACCTGAAATATTTCAGTTGGTGTGGAATGAATCGAAAATATATGAAAGTTTAATTTTTATCATTACATTATGGAAAATAATGAACTTTATCACAATATGCACATTTTTTGAGAAGGACCTGTATATTTAATACAACACTATAACACACACACACTCTCTTACACACACACTCACAAACACACACACACTCACACACACAATCTCACACACACACTCAAACACACTCTCACACTCACTCTCACACACACACACTCTCACAAAAAACACTCACACACACACACACACACACACACTCTCACAATAACACACACATAAACTTTCACAATAACACACACACTCACGTCACTCTGCTGTTTGGACACTTCTTTAGCGAACAGCGTCTCGATGGTCTGCGGCATCTGAGCGTAGAGACACACCTGCGCGTCCGGTTTACACGAGTCCTTATAGCTCTTCTGCACACACACACAGCAGCATCAGTGGTGTGAGTGTGTGTGTGTGTGTGTGTGTGTGTGTGTGTGTGTGTGTGTGTGTGTGTGTGTGTGTGTGTGTGTACCTGACTGTAAAGGTGTGTGAGCTCGCGGGCGTGTTGTGTCTCACTGGTTTGAGGCAGACGGGAGTAAAGGCAGTTCTGCATCTCTTTTTTTCCATCCGCCTTATATTTGTTCTACAATCAAACATTATTTAGCATTTAAAGCGACAAATGAAAAAAACTGATGTGAGAGTTATTATAGTTATCGTTATAGTTATGTCAAAGTTATCATTATTGTCATAGTTAAATTTATAGTTATTACTGTCATAGTTACTATAGTTAATGTTAAGCTTATTGTTATTGCTATTATATGTTATAGTTATATCTTTCATTATAGTTCCTGTTATTGTTAGTTATAGTGCTCATTATTGTTATGAGTTAGTTATTGTTATTGTTATTATTAGAGTTCAGTGTCCTGTGGATCCGTCAGACAGTGTGTGTTCGTCTGTCAAGATGATTAGTTTGTTTGTATTAAGATGCTTTAAATCCAAACTAAGCCTGTAAAATTAGTCAAGCACATTCAGACACACGAGCCAAAATCATCAGATTATCCGTCAGTCTGAAGATGAGGAAGAGGATGAGGATGAGGAAGATGATGAGGAAGATGATGAGGATGAGGAAGAGGATGAGGAAGAGGATGAGGAAGAGGATGAGGAAGAGGATGAGGAAGAGGATGAGGAAGAGGATGAAAATGAGGAAGAGGATGAGGAAGAGTGTATTACCTCACTGATGAGCGGTGTCAGCTCCTTCACAAACTGTGTGTGCAGCGTCTCGGGCAGCTGAGAGTACACACACTGGGACATATCCTCCTTAGTCTCTCTGTGGTACTGATTCTACAACACACACATACACACACACACACACACACATCATCATCATCATCATCATCATCATCATCACACACACATCACACACACACAGGTCAATAACTCATACACACATGTACGTACGTCACTCTGAAGATCCGCCATCTGTTTGGCGAACTGCGTCTCCTGTGTTTGCGGCAGCTGAGAGTAAATACTGCTGGAGTTCTCCTGTTTGCAGCTCCGCTTGTACTTATTCTGAGGAAACAATCACAGAGTCATGATACAAAACGATTTACAGAGTCATGATATAAAGCGATTTACAGAGTCATGATATAAAATGATTTACAGAGTCATGATATAAAACAATTAACAGAGTCATGATATGAAACCTGCTCCTAGACACGACCACAACACATGATGTAGTCAACCGGATCCGGGCCGTATCCAGATCAGATGGTGGACCTGCGCCTAGACACGACCACAACACATGATGTAGTCAACCGGATCCGGGCCGTATCCAGATCAGATGGTGGACCTGCGCCTAGACACGACCACAACGCATGATGTAGTCAACCGTATCCGGGCCGTATCCAGATCAGATGGTGGACCTGCGCCTAGACACGACCACAACGCATGATGTAGTCAACCGTATCCGGGCCGTATCCAGATCAGATGGTGGACCTGCGCCTAGACACGACCACAACGCATGATGTAGTCAACCGTATCCGGGCCGTATCCAGATCAGATGGTGGACCTGCGCCTAGACACGACCACAACGTATGATGTAGTCAGCCGGATCCAGACCGTATCCAGATCAGATGGAGGACCTGCGCCAAGACACGACCACAACACATGATGTAGTCAGCCTGATCGGGGCCGTATCCAGATCAGATGGTGGACCTGCGCCTAGACACGACCACAACGCATGATGTAGTCAACCGGATCCGGGCCGTACCCAGATCAGATGGTGGACCTGCGCCTAGACACGACCACAACGCATGATGTAGTCAAACGGATCCGGGCCGTATCCAGATCAGATGATGGACCTGCGCCTAGACACGACCACAACGCATGATGTAGTCAACCGGATCCGGGCCGTCTCCAGATCAGATGATGGACCTGCGCCTAGACACGACCACATCCCTGAAGTGTCAGTAGAGATTGTTTCAACTAGACTCTCCCCTGTGAAGGCCTCATCGACACGACAGCATCGGCACCGATCCTCAACCAACCCATCTCTGTACCGGCGTGACTCTGATCTTCAACCAGAGGGAACTGGTTAATATTCTGAATGTTCTGATCCAATCTGACTTCTGACCTGTAATGCTGCCAGCATCATAATCATACACTGTTTGTTCGTTGGCCAGAGGAGAACGCAGTTTTCCAGTTTGGCAGTTTTGGTGGCAACTTGGTGGCAGTTTTGGTTCCTTCACTGTCACCTCTGGCTTTTGTATAGCTTATTTCGGGACACTTAATATTCAACAATATTATTGATCTCCTGCATTGACACCATTATATGAGAACTGAACTGAGCTGGACGATGACATCACTGTTTTCTCCAGAGCGGCTATATATATAAATTAACTAAATGAATAACTTTTATGAGTGTGTGAGAGAGAGTGTGTGTATAAGAGAGTGAGTGTGTGTTTGTGTGTGTGTGTGTGTGTGTGAGAGAGTGTGTGTGAGAGACTGTTTGTGTGTGTGAGAGAGAGAGAGTGTGTGAGAGACTGTTTGTGTGTGTGTGTTTGTGTGTGTGTGTGTGTGCACTGTGAATCACACTCACCTCGCTCAGCAGTTCAGAGGCGTGTCTGGCGTGTTGAGTCTCAGTTGTCTCTGGCAGAAGAGAGTACAGACTCACAGAGGCCTCCTTCTTGGCCTCCTCCTTGTATTTCCTCTGAAATGAAAGTGAATGTTGACGCCTTGATCCTGACACAGGCGTGTAACACGGCTGACACACACAGGGCTGACTCACGGCTGACTCACAGCTGACACACACACGGCTGACACACAGCTGACACACCCACGGCTGACACACAGCTGACACACACACGACTGACACACACACGGCTGACACACAGCTGACACACACACGGCTGACACACGGCTGACACACACACGGCTGACACGCACACGGCTGTCACAGCCACGGCTGACACACGGCTGACTCACGGCTGACACACGGTTTACACACGGCTGACTCACGGCTCACACATGGTTTACACACACACTGCTGTCACAAAGGCTGACACACACGCGGCTGACACACGGCTGACTCACGGCTGACACGCACACGGCTGTCACAGCCACGGCTGACACACGGCTGACACACGGCTGACTCACGGCTGACACACACATGCCTGACACACGGCTGACTCACGGCTCACACACGGTTGACACACACACGGCTGACACACGGCTGACTCACGGCTGACTCACGGCTGACACGCACACGGCTGTCACAGCCACGGCTGACACACGGCTGACTCACGCCTGATACACACATGCCTGACACACGGCTGACACACGGCTGACTCACGGCTGACAAACACACGGCTGACTCACGCCTGATACACACATGCCTGACACACGGCTGACTCACGGCTGACTCACGGCTGACACACAGCTGACACACGGCTGACTCACGGCTGACTCACGGCTGACTCACGGCTGACACACAGCTGAGACACCCACGGCTGACACACAGCTGACATACACACACGGCTGACACACGGCTGTCACACGGCTGACTCACGGCTGACTCACGGCTGACACACGGCTGACACACCCACGGCTGACACACGGCTGACTCACGGCTCACACACAGCTGACACACCCACGGCTGACACACGGCTGTCACAAAGCCTGACACACACACTACTGACACACGGCTGATTCACGGCTGACAGGCACACGGCTGACTCATGGCTGACACACGCATGCCTGACACACGGCTGACTCACGGCTCACACACTCATGGTTGACACACACGGCTGACTCACAGCTGACAAGCACACGGCTAACACACATGGCTGTCACACACACGGCTCACACATGGCTGACACACGGCTGACACACACATGCCTGACACACGGTTGACACACAGCTGACACACACACGGCTGACACACGGCTGTCACAAAGGCTGACACACACACGACTGACACACGGCTGATTCACGGCTGACAGGCACACGGCTGACTCACAGCTGACAAGCACACGGCTAACACACACATGGCTGTCACAAACACGGCTCACACATGGCTGAAACACACAGCTGACACACACACGGCTGACACACAGCTGACACACCCACGGCTGACACACGGCTGACACACCCACGGCTGACACACACACGGCTGACACACCCATGGCTGACACACACACGGCTGACACACGGCTGTCACAAAGGCTGACACACACACGACTGACACACGGCTGATTCACGGCTGACAGGCACACGGCTGACTCATGGCTGACACACGCATGCCTGACACACGGCTGACACACGGCTGACTCACGGCTCACACACTCACGGTTGACACACACACGGCTGACTTACAGCTGACAAGCACACGGCTAACACACACATGGCTGTCACACACACGGCTCACACATGGCTGACACACGCCTGACACACACATGCCTGACACACGGTTGACACACGGCTGACTCACGCCTAACACACGGTTGACACACACACGGCTGACACACACATGCCTGACTCACAGCTCATGTGAGCGCAGTACCTGACTCAGGAGGTCGGCGGCGTCTCTGGCGTGTTGCGTCTCCAGAGTCTCGGGCAGCAGTGAATACAGAGTGCTGGACGCCTGCTTCCTCCCGGCCTCTTTATACTTACTCTGAAAACACATAAACACACTGATGAATCATGGGTAATCAGGTCTCACTGTACTGAGGCCCAAACCTGCAGACATTAAAAATAAATAAACATAGATGAAGAAATTAATGTAATAATAGTGTTTTAGCTTCTGGGCTCAGTGTTCCAGACCCGAGGCTACTGGCCCCCCCGTCTAAAGCCCTGCTCATACTGGCCCCGCAGTGGAAAGGAGCATTTCTAATATACTGTAATAATATACACTAATATTGTGGAAGACTGAACACCCAAAAAGTGTCTTTAAAGTGTCTTGTAACTGAAGCACTGTTTGACCCGGGGTTAAAGGTGACCTTGGCCCGGGTTAACCCAGACTTCTCCCTGGATCAGCACAGAATGTGTGTTTGCTCACGTGGCTCTGCAGGGCGGTCAGCGTCCGCACGAGCTGTGTGTGTGTGGTCTCAGGCAGCTGAGAGTAAAGGCAGATGCAGGCGCTCCTCCTGCCCTCTTCTCGGTATCGGTTCTGGGAAACAGATTGACGGATGTTTAGAGATCTCTCGTGTGGATGAAACAGAGTGACGCGTGTCGGGTTGGGAATCGGATACTTGTTATAAAATTAATTCCTTTGTGATCCTTTCTGTACCTGAATACCTGAAAATCTTAAAACACTGTTTATTTCAATTGTATTTTTGTTCAGTTGCATCTATTTGCTGAGATTTTTTATTTGTTCTTTTTTAATTACTGTGTTTACATGTCTTTAATAATGCTTGAAACTTTTCAATGAAATTCAATTAAATGTTTTGCTATAAGATGAAATGTGAATGATATCCTAGTTGTTTTCTTTACCTTATTGGAATCGAAATTAAGAACCGATAAGCAGTGTGTGTGTGTGTGTGTGTCGTGTGTGTGTCGTGTGTGTTCACGTTTTTCTATCCCGGTAGGGACTTCAACCTGAATGCACACACACTCATGGGGACTCGTGTCACAATAGGGACCTAAATAGAGGGTAAACAAGCTTATAAATCATACAGAATGAGTTTTTTTGGAAATGTAAAAATGTTTTTTGTTTGTGCGTGTGTATGTGTGTGAGTGTCGTGTGTGTGTGTTGTGTGTTTGTGTGTGTGTGTGTGTGTGTGTCGTGTGTATTGTGTGTGTTGTGTGTGTGTGTGTGTGTGTGTGTTGTGTGTGTGTCGTGTGTGTGTGTGTTGTGTGTGTGTTGTACTTCGCTCTGCAGCTCGGAGACTTTAGCAGCGAACTGTGTCTGTGGTGTCTGCGGGAGCTGAGAGTAAATGCTGGACGACTGGAGCTTCTTCCCTTCTTTATATCGGACCTGTAGAGCAGAAACACAGATGAGTGTGTGTGTGTGTGTGTGTGTGTGTGTGT
>CM060639.1:395131-405131 GCA_030578275.1 Meda fulgida
CTTCATTTATTTGATCAAATATACATAAATTATGAAATATTATTCCAATGTAAATCATCTGTTTTCTATGTGAATATCTAGTAAAGTGTAATTTATTCCTGTGATCAAAGCTGAGTTTCAGCATCATTACTCCAGTCTTCAGTGTCACATGATCCTCCAGAAATCAGGAGAATATGAGGATCTGATGCTCATTTATGATTATTATCAGTGTTGAACACAGTTGATGAATAGAAAGTTGAAAAGAACAGCATTTATTTGAAATATATCTTATTTATTAGATTTAGATAAATCTTTTGTAACATTATACATTTATATACTGTTACTTTTTTCCCTTGATGTATAAAATAATTGATTTATTTGATTTCTTTCCCTCAAAAAATAAAATAAAAATTCTTACTGACCCCAAACTTTCGAACGGTAGTGTTTAATGTTACAAAACATTCTATTTCAGATCAATGCTGTTCTTTTGAACTTTTTATTCATCAAAGAATCCTGAATGCAGTAATGAGGCTGAAAATTCAGCTTTGATCACAAATTACACTTTCATTTATATACACATCGAAAACAGCTGATTTACACTGGAATAATATTTCAGAATTTATGTATGATCAAATAAATGCAGCCTTGGTGAGCAGAAGAGACTTCTTTTAGAAACAAACTTTTGAATGACAGTGTATATTTTTATACGTTTGCTGTTGTTGCTATTGTTTGTGTGTGATTAGATTGTTCAATAATAAGTGTTCAGATCTGATGATGATGAAGATGATGAAGAACACGTCACCTGGCTCTGGATCTGAGCGGCGTCTCGAGCGTGTCGAGTTTCTGGAGTTTCAGCGAGCTGATGGTACAGAGATCTACTCATCTGCTGCTGAGCGTCAGCCTTATACTTCACCTGCACACACACACACACACACACACACACATATACACACACACACACACACACACACACACACACACACACATCAGGTCATGTGACATCAGCACACACGTTCTCACACACTCAGGTGTTCACACACTCACATCGCTCTGGAGTTCAGTGACCGTCTTCACGAACTGCGTCTCTGGAGTCTCTGGCATCTGAGAATAAAGACTGGAGCTCAAGAGCTTCTGTCCTTCAGTCTTATACTGAACCTGAAACACACACACACACACACACACTAACACTCATACTGGCTAAATTAATAACAAAAACAAAACGCAAAACACACACTTACTCACTCACTCTCTCTCTTACACACACACACACACACACATTCTCACTCTCTCTCACTCTCACACACACACACACACACACACACACACATTCATTCACTCTCACTCTCTCTCTCACACACACACACACACACTCACTGTCACACACTCACTCTCTCTCACATACACCCACAATCTCACACACCCACACTCTCACACACCCACACTCTCACACACCCACACTCTCACACACACACACACACACACACACACACACACACACACACACACACACACACACACACACACTCACACTCATACTGGTTGAATTAATAACAAAAACATAATGCAAAACACACACTTACTCACTCACTCACTCTCTCTCTTACACACACACACATATACACACACACACACACACACACACACACATTCATTCACTCTCTCTCTCACACACACACTCACACACACACACACACACACACACACTCTCACACACACACACACACTCACACACACACACACACACACACACACACACACAGTCACACACACACACACACACACACACACACACACACACACACACACTCACACTCACATAAACACACACAAACACACACACACACACACTCTCACACACTCACTCTCTGTCACACACACACCTGACTCTGCAGTGTGCTGATCTCTCTGAGCCGCTGAGTCTCTGCAGTGTTGATCATCTGAGAGAACAGCGATGAGGCCTGATCCTTCTTGCCGTCCTCTCTGTACTTCAGCTGAGAGAAACACAGATGTTCATGATCTGCGCGCGCGTGTGTGTGTGTGTGTGTGTATGTGTGTGTGTGTGTGTGTGTGTGTGTGTGTGTGTGTGTGTGTGTGTGCACGTGACCTGTGCGGTACGAACCTCACTGCGCAGCTCTGACGCGTGTTTAGCGTGTCGAGTGTCGCGAGTCTCGGGCAGAAGAGCGTAAAGACACGCATCCGTTCGGTTCTGCTCTTTATATTTCACCTGCATGTAAAACACACACACGTTTCCTCGTCACATGTTCAGGGACACGCGTGTGCTCATGATCTGATCACGTGATCTGCTGCGGACACATACCTGACTCTGCAGCTGGCAGGCGTGTTTAGCGTGTTCCGTCTCCAGTGTATGTGGCATCAGGCTGTATAAGTTACTTTCTGATTCCTTCTTCCCGTCATGCTTGTACTGATGCTGAAAACACAAGCATAAACATGATCAACTTTACTTTAGGAGAAAATCAGCAATTCATCATTTCAGTCATGTGACCTGGAGGGCAAAACATCCATAGAACTGCATCAATTTTTCAACTCAAAGGAAAGAATGACAAAAATATGAGAACAAAATGTTTTGAACACTTGTGATCTATATATATATATATATATATATATATATATATATATATATATATTGTGTTTCAGGGTTCGTACAGAGACTGTAAAATGAAATTCCAGGACTTTTCAAGCAATACTTTTTTGATTTTCAAGGACTACAATCAGAGATCTCTCTTATCAAACAATATCAAAATTATCTTTCAAATTCTAAAAAAGATAAATAGATAAACAAAAATAAACCAATAAAACAAAATGGTAGAATAAAGTGCAGCAGATGTAATGACTGGTAACTTTAACTGTTGAAAGGATTCTATGGCAAAGTCATCGCTTTCCTTATTCTGATTTTTTTCTCCCATGAAAATATGATTGACTTGAAGAATGAAAGCTGTATACACAGGCGAGCAGAAGAACCCAGAATATGAACTCAATGTGTTTACGGAATTTGTTTTCAGAACGAGGGGGGAAAAAAAGGGAAAGCTCTGGCTTCGTGTGGATGTGGCCATATAAATGTCATTGTGATGTCATAGTGATGTCATAGTCCTGTGTTCAACAGTGTTACCTGGCTCTGGATGTCGGTCATGTGACTGGCGAACTGTGTGTCTGCGGTCTCAGGCAGCAGTGAATACAGACTGGCCTGATCGTCCTTCTGCTTATATCTGACCTGCAGAACACACACATTCACACATTCACACATCATAATCAACATTCAAATCACATCATAATAAACATTCAAATCACATCATAATCAACATTCACTCATCATAATAAACATTAAAATCACATCATAATCAACATTAAAATCACATCATAATCAACATTAAAATCACATCATAATCAACATTCAAATCACATCATAATCAACATTTACATCACATCATAATCAACGTTTAAATCACATCATAATAAACATTCAAATCGCATCATAATCAACATTCACATATGAGCGACTGCATTCATGTCAGCGTTTCCATGAAAGGCTAATATTAAATATTATTCACAAAGTTGGGAGCATGACATTCTCCAAAACGTCTTGGTATGCTGAAGCATTAAGAGTTACTATCAATGGAACTAAGGCTATGTTTACACGGAAACGTTCTGAAGAGAAAACGTGAAAGTGACGTTGCGTTATCACTTTTTATTCTGCGTTTAGACAAGCGTTATGGGGGGGAAATCCGCGTACATATGGTGACGCAAAAGTGTGTGAAATTCGATGTAGTCTGCACTCCAGGCGCTAGGTGGCAATGTGAAGCACTGACACAACAATAACACCAATATCTGAGAATATTCTGTACAACTGCTGAAAAGACTCGCGATATGTTTATCAGAGCTGCGAGGGCAACTTGAAGATCTGACGTATGGAAATAATCCGACATGTTGGTTGTTATGTTCCTGTACTGGCGCATGCCTGTGACGTAACGCGTACGCGACGAGGGCCACCGTGAGCAGATTTGTGTTTTTACCGTTTAGACGGGAACGCGACGGTGGAGCGTTTTTAATATTTCCACTCTGGAGGGGGGTTTTACTGTTTTGTGTTTTTAAGCCCCCAAAACGCCATCGCCATGTAAACGAAAAGCACATCTGATAAAATATTTTTACGTTTTCACCCGTGAGCGTTCTCGTGTGAACAGGGCCTAAGAGACCAAGCCCTGAAAAACAACCCGGCACCATCCCCCCTCCACCAAACAACCCCACACCATAATCCCCCTCCACCAAACAACCCCACACCATAATCCGCCCTCCACCAAACAACCCCGCACCATAATCCCCCCTCCACCAAACAACCCCGCACCATAATCCTTCCTCCACCAAACAACCCCGCACCATAATCCCCCTCCACCAAACAACCCCACACCATAATCCTCCCTCCACCAAACAACCCCGCACCATAATCCCCCCTCCACCAAACAACCCCGCACCATAATCCCCCCTCCACCAAACAACCCCGCACCATAATCCTTCCTCCACCAAACAACCCCGCACCATAATCCCCCTCCACCAAACAACCCCACACCATAATCCGCCCTCCACCAAACAACCCCGCACCATAATCCCCCCTCCACCAAACAACCCCGCACCATAATCCTTCCTCCACCAAACAACCCCGCACCATAATCCTTCCTCCACCAAACAACCCCGCACCATAATCCCCCTCCACCAAACAACCCCGCAACATAATCCTTCCTCCACCAAACCCCGCACCATAATCCCCCTCCACCAAACAACCCCGCACCATAATCCCCCCTCCACTAAACAACCCCGCACCATAATCCCCCCTCCACCAAACAACCCCGCACCATAATCCCCCCTCCACCAAACAACCCCGCACCATAATCCCCCCTCCACCAAACAACCCCACACCATAATCCCCCCTCCACCAAACAACCCCGTACCATAATCCCCCCTCCACCAAACAACCCCATACCATAATCCCCCCTGAACCAAACAACCCACCACCATAATCCCCCCTCCACCAAACAACCCCACACCATTATCCCCTCTCCACCAAACAACCCCACGCCATAACCCCCCCTCCACCAAACAACCCCACGCCATAATCCCCCTCCACCAAACAACCCCACGCCATAATCCCCCTCCACCAAACAACCCCACACCATAACCCCCCCTCCACCAAACAACCCCACACCATAATCCCCCCTCCCCCAAACAACCCACCATAATCCCCCTCCACCAAACAACCCCACACCATAATCCCCCCTCCACCAAACAACCCCACACCATAATCCCCCCTCCCCCAAACAACCCACCATAATCCCCCTCCACCAAACAACCCCACACCATAATCCCCCCTCCACCAAACAACCCCACACCATAATCCCCCCTCCACCAAACAACCCACCATAATCCCCCTCCACCAAACAACCCCACACCATAATCCCCCCTCCACCAAACAACCCCACACCATAATCCCCCCTCCACCAAACAACCCACCATAATCCCCCTCCACCAAACAACCCCACACCATAATCCCCCCTCCACCAAACAACCCCACACCATAATCCTACACTAATAATTTACACTTGGCACAATGCAGTCAGGATTTGTAGATGTCTGCATGCCTAGTGCTTGATTTTATAACACTGTGGCCATGGAAGTGATTGGAACACTTGAATTCATGATGAATTGGAGGGATGTCCCAATACTTTTGGCACTATAGTGTGTTGAGTGCGCTTGATGTCACCTGGCTCTGCGCGTCTGTGATGTCGCGAGCCGTCTGCATCTGCAGTGTCTGCGCAAGGCGAGTGAAGAGTGGGCTCGATAAACTCCCTCTGCCATCCTCTCGGTACTTCACCTGAACACAAACAGCCAGCTCTACTAGTGTTTGTGCAGCGAGTTTCACACGAGTGTTTGCAGCGTCACACTACCTCACTGATGATGTCAGTGGCGTTTTTAGCGTGTTGCGTGTCCAGCGTCTCGGGCAGGGTGGCGTACAGCGAGCCGTTCACCTGTTGCTTATATTTCACCTGAAGGAAACACACACAGAAACTCTCTGAGCAAAGACTCGATCAGACTCACAAACTGCTTCATCAGTCAAAGCCGTACAGAGATTTTGAGCTGATATTTCAATAGTTTAACAACATGTTAACTTTCACATGTTCTCTGATAGCAGTTAGTGGTCACATGACATTTTTGATTTAATTAATTCTTTATATGTAATTTATTTTTATTTCTTTTATTTTTAAGTTTCTTCATTTTACATGTTTATGATTTCATTCATTATTATTAAGTTTTATTTTGTTTTTAGTTTAATTTTACAGGTTTATATTTATTTGTTTTATTTTGATTCAACTTTTATAAAATGTAAAAATTTGACATGTTTATGATGTATTTAACTATTATTTTAATTATTTAATTATTTAAAGTTTTAATTTGTTTTTATTTAGTTTTATTTCACGTTTATGATGCAATTCAAGTGTTTTATTTTGATTTAATTTTTAAATTATTTATATTTATGTTTACGATGCATTTAATTGTTATTATGTTTTACTGTTATTGTTTTTATTTAGTTTTATTTCACATGTTTATGATTTAATTAATTATTAATTGTTTGATTAATTTTTGTAAAAAATGTTATCAAGCTTGAGAAAGCCAGATGTCGACAGCTGTGATTCTGAAGGGCTGAGATGTTTCCTCGCCTCGCTCTGCAGGTCCGACACGGATCTGACGAACTGCGTCTGCGGAGTCTCGGACAGCTGAGAGTAAACGCTGGACGAGAGGCTCCTCCTGCCCTCCTCACGGTACTCTCTCTGAAACACACAAGCACACGGAGTGTGTGTGAGATCTGAGTGTGTGTGAGATCTGAGATGGAGCTTCACCTCACTGAGTGTGTGTGAGATCTGAGTGTGTGTGAGATCTGAGATGGAGCTTCACCTCACTGAGTGTGTGTGAGATCTGAGTGTGTGTGAGATCTGAGATGGAGCTTCACCTCACTGAGTGTGTGTGAGATCTGAGTGTGTGTGAGATCTGAGATGGAGCTTCACCTCACTGAGTGTGTGTGAGATCTGAGTGTGTGTGAGATCTGAGATGGAGCTTCACCTCACTGAGTGTGTGTGAGATCTGAGTGTGTGTGAGATCTGAGATGGAGCTTCACCTCACTGAGTGTGTGTGAGATCTGCTGGACACACTTCATGTCTGCCGAGTCTGGAACCGCAGTGAACGGGGAGCCCGAGAAATCGCCCTTCCTGATGCCTTTATACGCCACCTGATGAAGAAGTGGAGATGAAGGTCACGCTGCAGTCACACGCGTGTGAGGAAGAGCAGAACATGTTAATAAGTGCTCAGATCTGATGATGATGAAGATGATGAAGAACACGTTAATAAGTGCTCAGATCTGATGATGATGAAGATGATGAAGAACACGTCACCTGGCTCTGGATCTGAGCGGCGTCTCGAGCGTGTCGAGTTTCTGGAGTTTCAGCGAGCTGATGGTACAGAGATCTACTCATCTGCTGCTGAGCGTCAGCCTTATACTTCACCTGCACACACACACACACACACACACACACACACACAGATGTACAATTACATAACTATGTATACACACATACGCATGTACACAAGAATGTACACACACACACGCATGTACACACACACGCATGTACACACAAACACACACACACATGTACACAAACACACATGTACACACACAACACACACACACGTACACACACATGTGCACGCATGTGCACAAACATGTATGTGCACACACATGGACAGAAGCATGTACACACGCATATACACACATGGACACACACACACGCATGTACACACACATGGACAGATGCATGTACACACGCATATACACACATGGACACACACACACGGATGTACACACACACACACACACACACACACACACACACACACACACACACGTACACACACACACACACACACACACATGTACACTCACATGCATGTACACACACATGTACATGCACACGCATGTACACACATGGACAGACGCATGTACACATGCATATACACACACATGGACACACACACACACACACACACAGGTAAACGCACACGCATGTACACACACATGGACACTCACACACGCATGTACACACACATGGACAGATGCATGTACACACGCATATACACACATGGACACACACACACGCATGTACACACACACACACACACACACACACACACACAGGTACACACACACACACAGATACACACACACACACACACACACACGCATGTACACTCACATGCATGTACACACACATGTACACACATGTAGATACACGCACACGCATGGACACACAAAAACACACACATCTACATGCACACGCATGTACACACATGGACAGACGCATGTACACATGCATATACACACACATGGACACACACACACACACACACACACACAGGTAAACACACGCATGTACACACACGTGCATGTACACACACACACACATGTACACACACACGCATGTACACACACGTGCATGTACACACACACACACACACACACACATGTACACACACACACACACACACACATGTACACGCACACACAGCGGATTAGTCATGCTTGTCATGATGTTGAATGGAGGAACTCTGAAATGATTGTAAGATCGTATTGTTGGAGTGTGTGTGTCGTATTGTTGGATTGTGTGTGTCGTACGTAACTCTGTAACTAAATCTCGTATTGTTGGAGTGTGTGTGTCGTGTTGTTGGAGTGTGTGTGTCGTACGTTGCTCTGTAACTCTGCGGTGTGTTTGCTGAACTGCGTCTCCAGTGTCTCAGGCATCAGTGAGTACAGATTACTGGAGTTTTCCTTCAGGTCAGCTTTATACTTCAGCTGAAACACACAAACATACATGAAGAGTGAAAGAGGCTCCAAACAGAGCATTCTGAGTGTTTGTCTCTGTGTAAAGACTGAATCTACCGAGGTCACAGGTCACTGAGGTCACAGAGTTCAGAGGTCACGGAGGTTCACATATGTCACAGAGGTCAGAGGTCACGGAGGTCACAAATGTCAGAGGTCACAGAGGTTCACATAGGTCACAGGTCACAAATGTTCACATAGGTCATATAGGGTTACAGAGGTTCACATAGGTCACAGAGGTCATGGAGGTTCACATAGGTCACAGAGGCTCACAAAGGTCACGGAGGGTCAAGGAGGTCAGAGGTCACGGAGGTTCACATAGGTCACAGAGGGTCAAGGAGGTCAGAGGTCACAATGGTTCGAATAGGGTTACAGAGGTTCACATAGGGTTACAGAGGTTCACATAGGTCATATAGGGTTACAGAGGTTCACATAGGTCACAGAGGTCAGAGGTCATGGAGGTTCACCTCACTCTGCAGCTCCATCTGCTGCTTCACGAACTCATTCTGCGGCGTCTCTGGCATCAGGGAGAACAGATTATTGCCCGTCACTGACGCCCGGCCCTGCTGGTACTGCAGCTGGTCACACAACAAACACAGTCACATGATCACAAGAGTCACATGATCACAAGAAGAGTCACATGATCACTTAACGGAGTTGTGAAGAGCAAGACTATATGGCTGTGTTTACACTTGCACAAAAACATGATTTGACACAGATCCGTTTATTGTAGCACACATATAAACAGAAACAGATCAGATCTGTGCCTAAAGCCTTGGATTATAACACAGCCTCTGATTG
This sequence comes from Meda fulgida, assembly GCA_030578275.1. Taxonomy (NCBI): domain Eukaryota; kingdom Metazoa; phylum Chordata; class Actinopteri; order Cypriniformes; family Leuciscidae; genus Meda; species Meda fulgida. Next base: position 404,844 of record CM060639.1, read on the forward strand.
GGTCACAGTCACACGCATGTGAGAAAGAGCAGAACACGTTAATAAGTGCTCAGATCTGATGATGATGAAGATGATGAAGAACACGTCACCTGGCTCTGGATCTGAGCGGCGTCTCGAGCGTGTCGAGTTTCTGGAGTTTCAGCGAGCTGATGGTACAGAGATCTACTCATCTGCTGCTGAGCGTCAGCCTTATACTTCACCTGCACACAAACACACAAACACACACACACACACACACACACATATACACACACAAACACACACACACGCAAACACACGCATACACAC
>CM060639.1:415131-420131 GCA_030578275.1 Meda fulgida
CTCACTAACTCACTCACTCACTAACTCACTAACTCACTAACTCACTCACTAACTCACTCACTAACTAACTAACTCACTCAATCACTAACTCACTCACTCACTAACTCACTCACTCACTAACTCACTCACTCGCTCACTAACTCACTCACTCACTAACTCAATAACTCACTCACTAACTCACTAACTCACTCACTCACTAACTCAATCACGCATTAACTTACTCACTCACTAACTCACTAACTTTTTACTCACTAACTCACTCACTCACTAAATCACTAAATCACTAACTCACTAACTCACTAACTCACTAACTCACTCACACACACTCACTCACTAACTCACTAACTCACTAGCTAACTCACTCACTAACTCATTAAATCACTAATTCACTCACTCACACACACTTACTCACTCACTCACTAGCTAACTCACTCACTAACTCATTAAATCACTAATTCACTCACTAACTCACTCACTAACTCACTCACTAACTCACTCGCTCACTAACTCAATAACTCACTAACTAACTCACTAAATCACTAACTTACTCACTCACTAACTAACTCACTCACTAACTCACTAACTAAATCACTCACTAACTCCCTAACTCACTCACTAACTCACTAACTAACTCACACTCTAACTCACTAATTCACTAACTAACTCACTCACTCACTAACTCACTAACTCACTCGCTCACTCGCTCACTCACTGAATAACTCACTCACTAACTCACTCACTAACTCCCTCACTAACTAACTCACTCAATCACTAACTCACTCACTCACTCGCTCACTAACTAACTAACTAACTAACTCACTCTATAACTCACTCACTAACTCACTAACTAACTAACTCAATCACTCACTCTATAACTCACTCACTAACTCACTAACAAACTCACTCACTCACTAACTCACTAACCCAATAACTCACTCTCTAAATCACTAACTAACTAACTTACTCACTCACTAAATCACTAACTCACTAACTCACTCCCTCACACTCACTCACTAACTCACTCACTCACTAACTCAATAACTCACTCACTAACTCACTCACTCACTCACTAACTCAATCACGCATTAACTTACTCACTCACTCACTAACTTATTCACTCATTAACTAACTCAATCACTCACTCACTCACTAAATCACTAACTCACTAACTCACTCACACACACTCACTCACTAACTCACTAGCTAACTCACTAGCTAACTCACTCACTAACTCATTAAATCACTAATTCACTCACTCACTCACACACACTTACTCACTAACTCACTCACTAACTCACTAAATCACTAATTCCCTCACTAATTAACTCACTAACTCACTCGCTCACTAACTCAATAACTCACTCACTAACTAACTCACTAAATTACTAACTCACTCACTAACTCAATCACTCACTAACTGACTCACTCACTAACTTATTCACTCACTAACTCACTAAATCACTAATTAACTCACTAACTAACTCACTAACTAACTCACTCACTAACTCACTCACTAACTAACAAACTAACTCACTCACTAACTAAATCACTCACGAACTCAACAACTAACTCACTCACTAACTAACTCACTCACTCACTAACTCACTAATTCACTCACTAACTAACTCACTCACTCACTAAGCACTTGTTTATGTGGACTGGAGAGTAGATTAAGTGATTTTCCTGTCGGCAGAAAGCAAATGAGGACACAAGCTGTTACCCAGACCAGAATCAATGTGTTTAACGGTTCAGTGTGTCCGTTAGGGTTATCAGTGTGTGTGTGTGTGTGTGTGTGTGTGTGTGTGTGTGTGTGTGTGTGTGTGTGTGTGTGTGTGTGTGTGTGTGTGTGTGTGTGTGTGTGTGTGCGAGGTGGGATCTGGCTGTGTGTGTTTGTACTGAAGCCAAATGTTTGTCAGACTCCATATGTGCCGCTCCATGATCTCTGCACACAATCACCATCATAACCACATCATCACACACAGAAGAGCTCGATTAATATTCCACTCACTATATTCACACACAACTTGTATTATAATTAAATACTATAGTATTAAATACTAAGAGTAAAGAATATTTCAGATAATAATAATAATAATATTAATAAAATGAATTAAAACATTTTTAAGGAATTTCACATAATCAAAATATTTTTTCATCCATTTTTTTATAAAAACATTTTAATTGATTAAAGATATTTTAAAATACCTAAATACTTTACAAAAAAAACAAAAATTAAATGTTCTGATGTAAAGGATAATTGTTATATTTCACTTGCTTACATAGTAAAGGGATGATTAAATTTGAATGAATTAATTTGATTACCACATATTTTGATAATAAACTTAAATAATAATGTTAAATGTCATGAAACACAATACAGAAACATTTAGATTTCATAGGGCAAAGTTAATATAAAAAGATTAAATAAACTGTTACATTAATAAAGTTTTAGGGATTAATTTTATTACACATGCTTTTTGATGATTAAAAATTATTTCAACCATTAAAATGGAATCTGGAAAAAATAAAAATGGAAAACAGAATTTGGTAAGAAATGAAACTGATTTCATAGGCAGTAAAAACTCTGAACATCAGCAGCTCTAGATGACACTCGAATCACAAACATGAAAACAAGCCAGACAGGAAGTTCAGCGGAATAAACATGTGTTTAAAACCGTTTCCTGTTTTCATTCAGTCTAATTACAGAGCAGCGTTTATGAGCCGTGTCACATGACCAACAGACGAGCTAAAAACACTGAACGGGTGGAGTTGATTCTCTCAGTGAGTGACCACTAATGAGCAGGAGAGATGAGGATGAGGAAGAGGACTATGTGAGGAAGAGGATGAAGAAGAGGGTGAGGAAGAGGAAGAGGATGAGGAAGAGGATGAGGATGAGGAAGAGGATTAGGAAGAGGATGAGGAAGAGGATGAGGATGAGGAAGAGGAGAAGGATGAGGATGAGGATGAGGAAGAGGATTAGGAAGAGAATGAGGAAGAGGATGAGGAAGAGGATGAGGAAGAGGATGAGAAAGAGGAAGCGGATGAGGAAGAGGAAGAGGATGAGGATTAGGATGAGGAAGAGGATGAGGAAGAGGATGAGGAAGAGGATGAGGATGAGGATGAAGAAGAGGATGAGGAAGAGGATGAGGAAGAGGATGAGGATGAGGAAGAGGATGAGGAAGAGGTTTAGGAAGAGGATGAGGAAGAGGATGAGGAAGAGGATGAGGAAGAGGATGAGGAAGAGGTTTAGGAAGAGGATGAGGAAGAGGATGAGGAAAAGGATGATGGTTAGTGGGAATGAGGCGCTTTCTACGACTGATAGCAGAGACAAACATATGAGTCTAGATGTGTGTGTGTGTGTGTATGAAGGTACATGTGTGTGTGTGGTAGGTGTGTGTGTGTGTGTAGTATGTGTGTGTGTGTGTGTGTGTGTGCGACACAAACTACAGACAGACTCAACGAAGCCCTGTTTGTGACATCACTGCGTCTGTCGCGAGTGTTTCTGAAACAACACACTGATTTACTACAGTACACAGTCATGTGATCTTCATCAGACACAAACTCTCACCTCGGGTTCATGACATCAGTGTGAACGCCTGCGTCTCCTCGTGACTTCAGATCAACACTGGTTCTCGTAATGAGTCATCAGTTATTCTGAAGAAAATACTTTTGTTCATGTTATTTCTGTCCTCCTGTCATAGTGTTAGAAAGAGAAAGAGTTTGTGAAGAAGATCATCTCACGCTCACTTTAAACTTCTGACATTAGATCGTCTCACCTGTGGCTCAGAGTCACTGCGGTGTCTGTGAGGCTCAGTGGAAATTTATGGATCATTTGATTCATAGTCACGTGTGTCATTGTTATCAGAGACCAAAATGCACCTCATGCACACACACATACACACACTTTCTCTCTCTCACATCCACATACGCTCACACTCACACACACATACGCACTCAATCACACACACACACACACACACACACACACACACACACACTGACTCTCTCACACACACACACAAACACAGTATAATCAGTGTTTCATACGTTACTGATGTGTTCTTGTGTTCTCCTGAGTCTCTGCAGCTCCGGTGTGTCTGAGACAATACTGAAGCCCCGGCCTTTACTCTCCTCGAAATCCCGCTTATATCTCACCTATAACACACACAAACACACCACAGCATCATGAGGACACGCATGTTGAGCTGTAACACACACACACACACACACACACACAAGCATCATAAGGACATGCGTGTTGAGCTGTAACACACACACATACACACACCAGCATCATGAGGACATGCGTGTCGAGCTGTAACACACACACACACACACACACACACACACCAGCATCATGAGGACACGCGTGTTGAGCTGTAACACACACACACACCAAAGCATCATGAGGACACGCGTGTTGAGCTGTAACACACACACACACCACAGCATCATGAGGACACGCATGTTGAGCTGTAACACACACACACACACACACAAGCATCATAAGGACATGCGTGTTGAGCTGTAACACACACACATACACACACCAGCATCATGAGGACATGCGTGTCGAGCTGTAACACACACACACACACACACACACACACACCAGCATCATGAGGACACGCGTGTTGAGCTGTAACACACACACACACCAAAGCATCATGAGGACACGTGTGTTGAGCTGTAACACACACACACACCACAGAATCATGAGGACACGTGTGTTGAGCTGTAACACACACACACACACACACCAGCATCATGAGGACACACGTGTTGAGCTGTAACACACACACACACCACAGCATCATGAGGACACGTGTGTTGAGCTGTAACACACACACACACACACCACAGCATCATGAGGACACGCGTGTTGAGCTGTGACACACACACACACCACAGCATCATGAGGACACGCGTGTTGAGCTGTAACACACACAGCACAGCATCATGAGGACACGCGTGTTGAGCTGACACACACACACACCACA
>CM060639.1:427631-445131 GCA_030578275.1 Meda fulgida
TCATCTCTTCATCTATTCATACCTTCATCTCTTCATCCCTTCATCCTTTCATCCCTTCAACCTTTCATCCTTTTATCCCTTCAACCTTTCATCCCTTCATCTCTTCATCCCTTCATCCTTTCATCCCTTCAACCTTTCATCCCTTCATCTCTTCATCCCTTCATCTCTTCATCTTTCCACCCTTCATCCCTTCATCCCTTCATCTCTTCATCCTTTCATCCCTTCATCCCTTCAAACTTTCATCCCTTCATCTCTTCATCCCTTCATACTTTCCTCCCTTCAACCTTTTATCCCTTCATCTCTTCATCCCTTCATCTCTTCAACCTTTCATCTCTTCAACTCTTCATCCCTTCACCTCTTCATCCATTCATCCCTTCATCTCTTCATCCTTTCACCCCTTCAACCTTTCATCCCTTCATCTCTTCATCCCTTCATCTCTTCATCCCTTCAACCTTTCATCCCTTCATCTCTTCAACCCTTCATCTCTTCATCCCTTCATCCTTTCATCCCTTCAACCTTTCATCTCTTCATCCTTTCATCCCTTCAACCTTTCATCCCTTCATCCCTTCAACCTTTCATATCTTCATCCCTTCAACCTTTCATATCTTCATCCCTTCAACCTTTCATCTCTTTATCCCTTCAACCTTTCATCTCTTCATCCCTTCATCCTTTTATCTCTTCATCCCTTCATCTCTTCCTCTTCCTCTTCATCCTTTCATCCCTTCATCCCTTCATCCTTTCATCTCTTCATCCCTTCATCCTTTCATCTCTTCATCCTTTCATCTCTTCATCCCTTCATCCTTTCATCCCTTCATCCCTTCATCCCTTCATCCTTTCATCTCTTCATCCCTTCATCCCTTCATCCCTTCATCCTTTCATCTCTTCATCCCTTCATCCTTTCATCTCTTCATCCCTTCATCTCTTCATCCCTTCATCCCTTCAACCTTTCATCTCTTCATCCCTTCATCTCTTCATCCCTTCAACCTTTCATCCCTTCATCCCTTCATCTCTTCATCCCTTCAACCTTTCATCTCTTCATCCCTTCATCTCTTCATCCCTTCAACCTTTCATCCCTTCATCCCTTCATCTCTTCATCCCTTCATCCTTTCATCCCTTCAACCTTTCATCTCTTCCTCTCTTTATCCCTTCATCTCTTCATCCCTTCAACCTTTCATATCTTCATCCCTTCAACCTTCAACCTTTCATCTCTTCATCCCTTCAACCTTCAACCTTTCATCTCTTCATCCCTTCATCCCTTCATCTCTTTATCCCTTCATCCCTTCATCTCTTCATCTCTTCATCCTTTCATCTCTTCATCCCTTCATCCCTTCATCCTTTCATCTCTTCACCCCTTCATGAATCTGACAGAGATCCACGACTGTAACGTCAGACTTTTCAATGCTGAGAGTCACTGAGTCGAACTGCTTCAGAGATAATAAGATCAAACAACAACGTGTGAAAGGTCACGACAAACTGACATTTAAACACAATCAACAGCACATAAAGAAAAGGCCACAGGACAATGTGCTGGAGGTCGAGGTGTGTGTGTGTGTGTGTGTGTGTGAGAGAGTGAGTGAGTGAGTTAGTTTGAGTGTGTGAGTGAGTTAGTGTGAGTGTGTGTGTGGGTTAGTGTGAGTGTGTGTGTGAGGGAGTGTGTGTGTGTGTGTGTGTGTGTTAGTGTGAGTGAGTGTGTGTGTGTGTGTGTGAGTTAGTGTGAGTGTGTGTGAGTTAGTGTGAGTGTGTGAGTGTGTGTGAGAGAGTGAGTGTGTGTGTGTGTGTGTGTGTGTGTGTGTGTGTGTGTGTGACTCAGAACAGCATCTGCACTGATGAACTGTTTCGCACATCAGAATCCTTCATCGCGTGTGTGTGACTGATGTGTCGTGTGTGAAACACACTCACGCATTACAGTAGGGTTTCTTGTCGTAGCCTTTGTAGTTCTTCATGTTGAGCGTCATCTTACACACTTCACAGTGGAAACAGCCTTTGTGCCAGTTCTGAACACAACACACACACACACACACACACACTGTTTTAATCACTGACACAAATGAAGTCACTGCTAAACACCACCAGAGACTTCATGACATCATCAATCACAGATCAATAATATTGATTCATGTAATATTATTTATAGTACAGTGTTTCAGTGATGGTGTGAAACTGTGGTATTCTGACAGATGTGATGTGCAAACACTGTGATATTTACAAGCAACTTCAGAATACCACGGTATTACTGTGGTATTGTGTCCAAAACAACTTAGTGTTGGTCATGTTTGTATTTGTTACAGCAATACAAATGTTTAATTTTCTTATTTTCTTTATTTTTAATAAAATGGTCCAAAAAACAAACTCTTATAATGTCACTCATCACAGTAAGACTATGAATAAAACATGAAGCTCATTATGTAAGACATGAATGAGAATTCAAAGCAGAAACAGAGATAAACACAGTAAAGTTTGAATTACACACGTCATATATACATCACACAGAGCACGAGGTTTGCAGCTCTAGATGAAGTTCTGACAGTAGTTGTGTTTGTGTTGGAGTAAATATGGAGTAAATAAGTGTCACCTTGTCGAGGCAGCTGATCTTCTCCGTCGGGTACACGGTTCTCGCGCAGCGCGCGCACGCGGGATTCATCTTCGGTTCCGATCAAGTTCTGAGGTAAACAGAAGATCCACAGATCAGTGTGTTCAGTGTGTGTGTGTTCAGTGTGTGTATGTGTTCAGCTGCGCACTGATGAAGAGCATCACAAACACTGGAGCTCAGTCTCTCGATGTGTTCAGAGCGCGCGCGCCCGTGTGTGTGTGTGTGTGTGTGTGTGTGTGTGGAGGGGGGATTCGTTCACTCAATAAATTATAGGCTATACACACTATAAAGACAACAACATAATGCCAGAGTCTAAATCTAGTTAGCATGTTTTGGCAACCAAACGCGTCACGTGATATTCGAGTCGATCTAAAGTGATAGGCAACAATAACAGCCTAAAAACACTGAAGCCCAAAAGTGAATACAACACTAGCTTTAAAGTCGCCGCGAACTGTTAGATGGAGGGTTTCAGTGTCAGTAATTCTCATTAATGCGCGTTATGGCACGCCGGTTAAACTTTTAATCATTCACATGATATGATTTTAATTATAAATTCTTTAAATCAGAAATGTAATTTTTACTACATCAAAAATAGCCGACATGAATCCGATCCATCCAGATGACAGATGCAACTTCACACACTTCATCAGGTGACGTCATCATCTTCATCATCACCATCACCATCATCATCACCATCATCACCATCTTCGTCATCATCATCATCATCATCACCATCTTCATCATCATCATCTTCATCATCATCTTCATCTCCATCATCTTCATCATAACCACCATCATCTTCATCATCTTCGTCATCATCATCATCACCATCATCACCATCACCATCTTCGTCATCATCATCATCATCATCATGATCACCATCTTCATCATCACCATCTTCATCATCTTCATCTCCATCATCTTCATCATAACCACCATCATCTTCCTCATCATCATCTTCATCATCATCTTCATCTCCATCATCTTCATCATAACCACCATCATCTTCGTCATCATCATCATCACCATCATCACCATCACCATCTTCGTCATCATCATCATCATCATCATCATGATCACCATCTTCATCATCACCATCTTCATCATCTTCATCTCCATCATCTTCATCATAACCACCATCATCTTCCTCATCATCATCATCTTCATCATCATCATCTTCATCATCATCATCATCATAACCACCATCATCTTCCTCATCATCATCTTCCTCATCTTCATCTCCATCATCTTCATCATAACCACCATCATCTTCCTCATCATCATCTTCATCATCTTCATCTCCATCATCTTCATCATAACCACCATCATCTTCGTCATCATCATCATCACCATCATCACCATCACCATCTTCGTCATCATCATCATCATCATCATGATCACCATCTTCATCATCATCTTCCTCATCATCATCTTCATCTCCATCATCTTCATCATAACCACCATCATCTTCCTCATCATCATCATCTTCATCATCATCATCTTCATCTCCATCATCATCAGCATCATTTCCATCTTCATCATCATCATCTTCATCATAACCACCATCATCATCTTCATCATCATCATCTTCATCATAACCACCATCATCATCTTCATCATCATCATCTTCATCATCATAAACTTCATCATAACCACCATAATCTTTCTCATCTTCATCACCACCATCATCATCTTCATCACAGCTACAGTGAGCAGCTCCTCTAACTAGTGTGTGTGTGTGTGTGTGTGTGTGTGTGTGTGTGTGTGTGTGTGTGTGTAACTATCTGTGTGAGGACCGGTTTGAGTTTAGAGCAGTGGAGGGCCTTTAGAGCCGGTTTGAGGGATCAGGTTATAATGATCTCTGAACATGTTGATCTCCAGCTCGTGTGTGAAACAGCGCCACCTGCTGCTCCACTACAGTACTGCGGATTCCTGTGGAAACACCAGTTTATGAATATAGGCTGCGTTCGGAATCGCATACTTCCCTACTATATAGTAGGCGAAAAGAGTAGGCGAGCGAAAAAGTACGTTCGAATCCTCAGTATTCATAAAAGAGTAGGCGAGAATTACCTGGTTGACGTACTAATTATCGCGAGATTTGGACGATAGTGCGTTCGAATATGCCTACTTTCCTACTATATAGTAGGCGAAAACAGTACGTGAGGGAAGCAGTACGTTCGAAACATCAGTATTCCTAAAAGAGTAGGCGAGAAGTTCCCGGATGATCTCCTGCTTTCGCCCAGACATTTGAGTGTTTTTCAGCTTGTGCTCATCTATCCCAGGAGGCCACGCGAGAGGATACGATATAAAAAAGAACAAGAAGTAGTAGATATTTCATACTCAAACATGACGGAAAGGGTGGACGAGAGTGTTTTCAAATATGAGTATTACAAATACAAACCAAATCGCATGTGTTGAACTAACTTTCTGTACAGTAAATTGTTGAACTGTTGAAGGTGCAAAGACGCTATATAATATGGTAAATTTGTGATTTTGCCGTAAATCACATTTTATTGGATAGAGGAGCTCCATAAGGACACATACGTCTTTAAACTGTATTTGCATACATTTTAAACCGTATACATCTGAAATACCATTACTAAATATTTATTCAAAATCTGGCAAGATTACTACGTGTAACTGATATGAAATGGACATCTGAGTGACGTGTGTGTACTATTGTTTAGGAGAATTCACTGTTGTTAACACTGTTTTTATTAGTTTAATGCATTTTACATAAAGTAACTAAACATAAGTAATCTATTTCATTTATCCATTAGTACTATTGAAAAATTGTTGAACATTTATGATGGATAAAAAGCTATTTATTAGCAACAACCTCAACATGTAAATGTAGTATTGAGCTCATAAATCACAGAGGTAACGTGAGTCTTGTCTGGATGTTCCAGGGACAGAAGAACACGCGTGTGTGTATCCGGTGGAGAGAGGCTGATGATGCTGAAGGCCTGTGATCAAAGGCTTTGAGTGAGAATACTACTAAGTTGTAGTTTATTTGAATTATTGAAGTTTCAAACGGAGAAATTACAACACTTTTCTGATTCTTGATTTGTGTGCATTTGCTGCAGAGCTGTTGTGGTGGAGCAGGACCTGCGAAGAAAGAGAATGCAGCATTTGTTGGGAAAAAAAGGTTTAAGGGATTTTACTCAAATATAAAGTAAGGTCATTTTTGTTACTTTTAATACATAAATCAAATTACATTGTGCTGTTAAAATGACTGCTTTTGTATAATGTTTGTGCATTTTTGTAGGATCTGAAATGTCTGCAGACTGGTGTGAGCACTGAGGACAGGAGCCCAGCTCCTGGATGAGTCCCTCCATCACTCCATCTGCCCTTATGAGATCCTCCATCACTCCATCTGCCCTTATGAGATCCTCCATCACTCCATCTGCCCTCATGAGCTCCTCCATCACTCCACCGGCCATTATGAGCTCCTCCATCACTCCATCTGCCCTTATGAGCTCCTCCATCACTCCACCTGCCCTTATGAGCCACTCCATCACTCCACCTGCCCTTATGAGCTCCTCCATCACTCAATCTGCCCTTATGAGATCCTCCATCACTCAATCTGCCCTTATGAGATCCTCCATCACTCCACCTGCCCTTATGAGATCCTCCATCACTCCATCTGCCCGTATGAGCTCCTTCATCACTCCACCTGCCCGTATGAGCTCCTCCATCACTCCACCTGCCCTTATGAGCTCCTCCATCACTCCATCTGCCCTTCTGAGATCCTCCATCACTCAATCTGCCCTTATGAGATCCTCCATCACTCCATCTGCCCTTATGAGATCCTCCATCACTCCATCTGCCCTTATGAGATCCTCCATCACTCCATCTGCCCTCATGAGCTCCTCCATCACTCCACCGGCCATTATGAGCTCCTCCATCACTCCATCTGCCCTTATGAGCTCCTCCATCACTCCACCTGCCCTTATGAGCCCCTCCATCACTCCACCTGCCCTTATGAGCCCCTCCATCACTCCACCTGCCCTTATGAGCTCCTCCATCACTCAATCTGCCCTTATGAGATCCTCCATCACTCCATCTGCCCTTATGAGATCCTCCATCACTCCATCTGCCCTTATGAGATCCTCCATCACTCCATCTGCCCTCATGAGCTCCTCCATCACTCCACCGGCCATTATGAGCTCCTCCATCACTCCATCTGCCCTTATGAGCTCCTCCATCACTCCACCTGCCCTTATGAGCCCCTCCATCACTCCACCTGCCCTTATGAGCTCCTCCATCACTCAATCTGCCCTTATGAGATCCTCCATCACTCAATCTGCCCTTATGAGATCCTCCATCACTCCACCTGCCCTTATGAGATCCTCCATCACTCCATCTGCCCGTATGAGCTCCTTCATCACTCCACCTGCCCGTATGAGCTCCTCCATCACTCCACCTGCCCTTATGAGCTCCTCCATCACTCCATCTGCCCTTCTGAGATCCTCCATCACTCAATCTGCCCTTATGAGATCCTCCATCACTCCATCTGCCCTTATGAGATCCTCCATCACTCCATCTGCCCTTATGAGATCCTCCATCACTCCATCTGCCCTCATGAGCTCCTCCATCACTCCACCGGCCATTATGAGCTCCTCCATCACTCCATCTGCCCTTATGAGCTCCTCCATCACTCCACCTGCCCTTATGAGCCCCTCCATCACTCCACCTGCCCTTATGAGCTCCTCCATCACTCAATCTGCCCTTATGAGATCCTCCATCACTCCATCTGCCCTTATGAGATCCTCCATCACTCCATCTGCCCTTATGAGATCCTCCATCACTCCATCTGCCCTTATGAGATCCTCCATCACTCCACCTGCCCTCATGAGCTCCTCCATCACTCCATCTGCCCTTATGAGCTCCTCCATCACTCCACCTGCCCTTATGAGCCCCTCCATCACTCCACCTGCCCTTATGAGCTCCTCCTTTACTCCATCTGCCCTTATGAGATCCTCCATCACTCCATCTGCCCTTATGAGATCCTTCATCACTCCACCTGCCCGTATGAGCTCCTCCATCACTCCACCTGCCCGTATGAGCTCCTCCATCACTCCATCTGCCCGTATGAGCTCCTCCATCACTCCACCTGCCCGTATGAGCTCCTCCATCACTCCACCTGCCCTTATGAGCTCCTCCATCACTCCATCTGCCCGTATGAGCTCCTCCATCACTCCATCTGCCCTTATGAGATCCTCCATCACTCCATCTGCCCTTATGAGATCCTCCATCACTCCACCTGCCCGTATGAGCTCCTCCATCACTCCATCTGCCCTTATGAGCTCCTCCATCACTCCACCTGCCCTTATGAGCTCCTCCATCACTCCATCTGCCCTTATGAGCTCCTCCATCACTCCATCTGCCCTTATGAGCTCCTCCATCACTCCATCTGCCCGTATGAGCTCCTCCATCACTCCATCAGCCCTTATGAGCCCCTCCATCACTCCATCTGCCCTTATGAGCCCCTCCATCACTCCATCTGCCCTTATGAGCCCCTCCATCACTCCATCTGCCCTTATGAGCCCCTCCATCACTCCATCTGCCCTTATGAGCTACTCCATCACTCCATCTGCCCTTATGAGCTCCTCCATCACTCCACCTGCCCTTATGAGCTCCTCCATCACTCCACCTGCCCTTATGAGCTCCTCCATCACTCCATCTGCCCTTATGAGCCCCTCCATCACTCCACCTGCCCTTATGAGCTCCTCCATCACTCCACCTGCCCGTATGAGCTCCTCCATCACTCCACCTGCCCTTATGAGCCCCTCCATCACTCCACCTGCCCTTATGAGCTCCTCCATCACTCCATCTGCCCTTATGAGCTCCTCCATCACTCCACCTGCCCTTATGAGCTCCTCCATCACTCCATCGGCCCTTATGAGCTCCTCCATCACTCCATCTGCCCTTATGAGCTCCTCCATCACTCCACCTGCCCGTATGAGCCCCTCCATCACTCCACCTGCCCTTATGAGCCCCTCCATCACTCCATCTGCCCCTATGAGCTCCTCCATCACTCCAGCTGCCCGTATGAGCTCCTCCATCACTCCATCTGCCCGTATGAGCTCCTCCATCACTCCACCTGCCCTTATGAGCCCCTCCATCACTCCATCTGCCCGTATGAGCTCCTCCATCACTCCACCTGCCCTTATGAGCTCCTCCATCACTCCATCTGCCCGTATGAGCTCCTCAATCACTCCATATGCCCGTATGAGCTCCTCCATCACTCCATCTGCCCTTATGAGCTCCTCCATCACTCCATCTGCCCGTATGAGCTCCTCAATCACTCCATCTGCCCGTATGAGCTCCTCCATCACTCCATCTGCCCGTATGAGCTCCTCAATCACTCCATCTGCCCGTATGAGCTCCTCCATCACTCCACCTGCCCGTATGAGCCCCTCCATCACTCCACCTGCCCTTATGAGCCCCTCCATCACTCCATCTGCCCCTATGAGCTCCTCCATCCCTCCATCTGCCCGTATGAGCTCCTCCATCACTCCATCGGCCCGTATGAGCTCCTCCATCACTCCACCTGCCCTTATGAGCCCCTCCATCACTCCATCTGCCCGTATGAGCTCCTCCATCACTCCACCTGCCCTTATGAGCTCCTCCATCACTCCATCTGCCCGTATGAGCTCCTCAATCACTCCATCTGCCCGTATGAGCTCCTCCATCACTCCATCTGCCCTTATGAGCTCCTCCATCACTCCATCTGCCCGTATGAGCTCCTCCATCACTCCATCTGCCCTCATGAGCTCCTCCATCACTCCATCTGCCCGTATGAGCTCCTCCATCACTCCATCTGCCCTTATGAGCTCCTCCATCACTCCATCTGCCCGTATGAGCTCCTCCATCACTCCACCTGCCCTTATGAGCTCCTCAATCACTCCACACTGCCCTTATCGCCTCAGATTGTGAAGCGCAGCGCTCCGGCACGAAGGCACGGCTCACCTCTGGATCAGGATAAAGCCGCAGAATGGGAAGCGCTGTGTTGAGATGGCAGTAGGATTTGTGGGGTTCAGCGCCTGTAAATACATGCTTGGAGTTTGAATAAAGCTTTGTTTCATGTGTTGTTGACTTGTATATGCATTTGTTTATTGTGATGGTTACTTTTATTTGTTCTTTTACTCATTTATTCATGTTTCTTATTGTTGTCAGTATATAAAATATAATTAATGTATGCATTAAATCATTGCTTGACTGACAATTGAGATGTTTCACTGCATTTATCTAGTGTGTATTCATTCATAACTGTCATATGACAAAACAAATTACATTTAGATTGTTTTATTAAATTATATAATTTTTAGTATATAAAAAAAGTAATATAATTAAGTATTGGTCATCATTTAATATTATTATTTTGTTTAAATTTTGGGGTGGGCTAACAATGCAATTGCATTCTTCGGTAATATTCATTTTTAAGGAGCGATACTTACATTTTTCGAGTATAAAATCAACAGTTTTCTCCAAAGGAGAGATCTTCGAGCAGCGGCCCGTCTCCTGTGTGCAGACATTACACACGCAGAGGGAAACTGTTCTGGGTTGTGCTGTCGAGGTACTGATGTTATGAAGAGTTAGCGCACCTGTCGCTCATATCATTTAAACTTATTACATAAAGATCATGGAAAGATGCCATAGTTGTATCTAACAATGAACAATCATAATGACAAAACAGAAAACATAAAGATCATTGGTTTGTGTACATCATAATATTATATTTATACACAGGACAAAAGAACAATAACAAGGCAATCTTTAAATAGTTCTTCATAACACATAAAAAAGTTTTTGTTATAAGTCTGAGGGATGAAACGAGAGGTAAATTCATCAAGAAAAAGAGGAAAACTTAAAGGAGAAACTTTTTGGGTATAAAATAAAGAAATTAACAACATATTCAAGAGATGACGATTTGGGGGTTTCTTAATAAAAAAAATATCGTTAAAAGGATAAAACTGTGGGTCACATTAGGGTTTAAAATATAACAACTTAAATCAACCCTAAATGTATTCACAAAATAAATGGGCAGCTGTTTCTTCAACAATACCACAAAATGAGCAATTGTTTCATCAATATCAAGATATTTACAGATAGATGATTACATGTTTCGTTCATATCTTTTAAGTGTGATAACGCATCGTAGGTCACATGATAACGTCAACATGGCGGATGATGTCCGGATCGCATTCGTACTTAACGAGATTTGGCCATTAAGTACCTACTCTTTTAGCGCTCGTTAAGTAAGTACTCATTGAAATTAAGTACCTACTCATTGAGTATGCGATTCTGAACGCAGCCATAGTAATACATGAATACTTCGATCTGATTCCATCAGTGTACCACGGCCACTGAACGCAAAGAAACATTTTGGGAAGAAAGTTGTTCCTTTGTGAAAGTTTAAATATTTAAATAGCACATTCATATTTAATTACTAATTAACATTCGTGCATTCAATCTTTTACTTCTTGAAATGATGCATGTTTTATCGGAAGTTGAGAAGTGTTTTCTCAGCTCTCAGCTATTTTATATTATACATATTTAATTTGCTGTGGCTGTCAAGAGGGAATTTTGCAGCAAAGTAGCTCAATAAATAAAGTTATAAACCTTAAACATTCCTAGTTTCCGGTCTTTATTATCTGTTATTGACGCTGATGCAGTAAAGATCATGTAAAAGCAGTAGAACGGAAATAGGCGTGATTCGTACAATGCGACTTTTTTTAAAAATGTAACAGAACCCTTCAGATTATTAAAGCTTGCCAGTGTCATAATTCAGTTTTTTTTTTAAATTATTAATGCCAAGGTATCATATAAAAAAATGTAGGCTTCGATGCATGTAAATAATTGTTCAAATTAAACAGATTATTGTTACTTTTCTCAGAGCGTTCACAGTCCATAAAATCACCAATCCATAAAATTAATACATTTGAATGATTACAAATGTTACAATATAAATGCCTTCAATAACATAAATCATACTATTTTGATTCTGTTTCGCGCGCGTCACGTGATGCCACCATGCAGGCATATCCCATCATGCAACGCTTTGAATCACAGAAACGACATAATAGATCGAAATTACACCTTCAATGAGATTTGTAGAGTTTAAATGAAACCAGATTTTGATGATAATAATATATAAACGCTTTAAACGAGTAAAAGAGCAACATGACGCATGTCACCGTTGTCGAGACTCGTGTCTGCCGTGTGAGGTATCAAAACCCTGATAAACCTAGGTTATTCTCGGCTGGTCCGAAAGCGGTGGGTCAGTCACAATTGATTGCTTCAGTCAGTTACAGAACTCCTTGTTTCTTCTCTCCCTTCTCCCACCGCTGAACTTGACCGGCCTTTTACTCACATCTCTCACGTTGGACAAGCATGTTCGTTGTGTATGTAAAATTCTGCACCAAAGAGTGTATTTTTTACGAACATTGTGGTTTGATAGGAAAATTATGTTCCTTTTTTATCAGTCTGTACTAGAAAGTGTGATCCAGATATGGCTTGTTCACTTGGTATGATAATCTTTCTGTAAAATCAAAGATATATATTGTTAGAACTTTGATGCAATTGATTGGACTGAGACTATCCCAGTATTCAGACTCTGTATGAGCGATGCACATTAAATGAGGCTAAAAGGATTAAAGCGTCCGTCTCATGTACTCTCATGAACTCTTTACATCTAGAAGGTACAACACGCTCCATCAGGAATGGCACAGGTTTAAAAACTCTTTTGTACCGGTATAATTAGACTGTTGAACATGAATTAGTGATGTCTAGTTATTTTTATGTGTATGGTGTGTATGAATATTTTGTGTAATTTAATGCATCAGGTTTTTGGCGAAATGCTGGCTATGGAGTCCATTACAAATTTCCCTATCAGGGACAGTAAAGAATATTTAATCTCATCCCGCTTAATGTGGGCTTTTACAACAGAATCTTCCATAAAGATGCTGTGAAACAATCTCTAGTGAAAAGCACCATATTCATAACTTTGGAATGTTTATGGTGGACAAAATAAATGCTCTAAATAGAAATACTATTATCAAACAATCATTTTATTCATTTTATATATATATTATATATACATACACACACACTCATATATATACACACACACACACACACACACACACTTACATAGGAAATTCCAAAAACAAAGTGTTATTTTTAATAAAAAGAGCCCAACAACTGACCCTTTGAAACACTTCTGAACAGATGAGTAGGTTCGTTTAGATACTGCGCAGATAAACCGAATGCCTCATTACTGCGGGAGGGTTACGAGATCTCACGCCACAGCTGGAATGAAGTACTGAAGAGAAACATCCTCGTGCAAAAAAATCAGGTGAAGAATCCTATTGTGAACAATATCTAGGTAAAAAAAAAACAGGACAGGCATTTTAAGTGAAATGCTGAGAGTATATACAGGACAGGTGTGTATGTGTGCAGGTGTATGTGTGTGTGCAGGTGTATGTGTGTGCAGGTGTGTGTGTGTGTGCAGGTGTGTGTGTGCGTGTGTGCGTGCAGGTGTGTGTGTGCAGGTGTGTGTGTGCAGGTGCAGGTGTATGCGCAGGTGTGTATGTGTGCAGGTGTGTGTGTGTGTGTGCAGGTGTGTGTGTGCAGGTGTGTGCGTGCAGGTGTATGTGGGCAGGTGCAGGTGTGTGTGCAGGTGCAGGTGTATGCGCAGGTGTGTATGTGTGCAGGTGTGTGTGTGTGTGTGCAGGTGTGTGTGTGCAGGTGTGTGTGTGCAGGTGTGTGTGTGCAGGTGTGTGTGTGCAGGTGTGTGTGTGCAGGTGTATGTGTGCAGGTGCAGGTGTGTGTGCA
Source organism: Meda fulgida (assembly GCA_030578275.1). Taxonomy (NCBI): domain Eukaryota; kingdom Metazoa; phylum Chordata; class Actinopteri; order Cypriniformes; family Leuciscidae; genus Meda; species Meda fulgida. The sequence continues at coordinate 441,064 of CM060639.1, forward strand.
GGTGCAGGTGTATGCGCAGGTGTGTATGTGTGCAGGTGTGTGTGTGTGTGTGTGTGCAGGTGTGTGTGTGTGTGTGTGTGCAGGTGTGTGTGTGCAGGTGTGTGTGTGCAGGTGTATGTGTGCAGGTGTATGTGTGCAGGTGTGTGTGTGCAGGTGTGTGTGCAGGTGTGTGTGCAGGTGTGTGTGCAGGTGTGTGTGCAGGTGTGTGTGCAGGTGTGTGTGCAGGTGTGTGTGCAGGTGTGTGTGCAGGTGTATGTGTGTGTGCAGCTGTATGTGTGCAGGTGCAGGTGTATGTGTGCAGGTGCAGGTGTATGTGTGCAGGTGCAGGTGTATGTGTGCAGGTGCAGGTGTATGTGTGCAGGTGCAGGTGTGTGTGTGTGTGCAGGTGTATGTGTGCAGGTGTGTGTGCAGGTGCAGGTGAAGGTGTATGCGCAGGTGTGTATGTGTGCAGGTGTGTGTGTGCAGGTGTATGTGTGCAGGTGTGTGCAGGTGCATGTGTGCAGGTGCATGTGTATGCGCAGGTGTGTGCAGGTGTGTGCAGGTGTATGTGTGCAGGTGCAGGTGTATGCGCAGGTGTGTATGTGTGCAGGTGTGTGTGCAGGTGTATGTGTGCAGATGCAGGTGTGTTTGCAAGTGTATGCGCAGGTGTGTATGTGTGCAGATGCAGGTGTGTGTGTGCAGATGTATGCGCAGGTGCAGGTGTATGTGTGCAGATGCAGGTATATGCGCAGGTGTGTATGTGTGCAGGTGTGTGTGCAGGTGCAGGTGTCTGTGTGTGTGCAGGTGTGTGTGCAGATGTAGGTGTCTGTGTGTGCGCAGGTGTCTGTGTGTGCGCAGATGCAGGTGTCTGTGTGTGTGCAGGTGTGTGTGCAGGTGTATGTGTGCAGATGCAGGTGTGTGTGCAGGTGTATGTGTGAAGATGCAGGTGTGTGTGCAGGTGTATGAGTGCAGGTGCAGGTGTGTGTGCAGGTGCAGGTGTATGTGTGCAGGTGTGTGTGCAGGTGTATGTGTGCAGATGCAGGTGTGTATGTGTGCAGGTGTGTGTTTGCAGGTGTATGCGCAGGTGTGTATGTGTGCAGGTGTATGTGTGGAGATGCAGGTGTGTGTGCAGGTGTATGTGTGCAGATGCAGGTGTGTGTGCAGGTGTATGAGTGCAGGTGCAGGTGTGTGTGCAGGTGCAGGTGTATGTGTGCAGGTGTATGTGTGCAGATGCAGGTGTGTATGTGTGCAGGTGTGTGTTTGCAGGTGTATGCGCAGGTGTGTATGTGTGCAGGTGTATGTGTGCAGATGCAGGTGTGTGTGTGCAGGTGCAGGTATATGCGCAGGTGTGTGTGTGTGCAGGTGCAGGTGTGTGCAGATGCAGGTGTCTGTGTGTGTGCAGGTGTGTGTGCAGATGCAGGTGTCTGTGTGTGCAGATGTGTGTGCAGGTGTATGTGTGCAGGTGTATGTGTGCAGATGCAGGTGTGTGTGCAGGTGTATGTGCAGGTGTGTATGTGTGCAGATGCAGGTGTGTGTTTGCAGGTGTATGCGCAGGTGCAGGTGTATGCGCAGGTGTGTATGTGTGCAGGTGTATGTGTGCAGATGCAGGTGTCTGTGTGTGTGCGCAGATGCAGGTGTCTGTGTGTGTGCAGGTGTGTGTGCAGGTGTATGTGTGCAGATGCAGGTGTGTGTGCAGATGTGTGTGCAGGTGTATGTGTGCAGATGCAGGTGTCTGTGTGTGTGCAGGTGTATGTGTGCAGATGCAGGTGTGTGTGCAGATGTGTGTGCAGGTGTATGTGTGCAGATGCAGGTGTATGTGTGCAGATGCAGGTGTATGTGTGCAGATGCAGGTGTGTGTGCAGGTGTATGTGTGCAGATGCAGGTGTGTGTGCAGGTGTATGTGTGCAGATGCAGGTGTGTGTGCGGGTGTATGTGTGCAGATGCAGGTGTGTGTGCGGGTGTATGTGTGCAGGTGCAGGTGTGTGTGTCTGTGTGTGTGCAGGTGTATGTGTGCAGATGCAGGTGTGTGCAGGTGTATGTGTGCAGATGCAGGTGTGTGTGCAGGTGTATGTGTGCAGATGCAGGTGTATGTGTGCAGATGCAGGTGTATGTGTGCAGATGCAGGTGTATGTGTGCAGGTGTATGTGTGCAGGTGTATGTGTGCAGGTGTATGTGTGCAGGTGTATGTGTGCAGGTGTATGTGTGCAGGAGCAGGTGTGTGTGCAGGAGCAGGTGTGTGTGCAGGTGTATGTGTGCAGGTGCAGGTGTGTGTGCAGGTGCAGGTGTGTGTGCAGGTGCAGGTGTGTGTGCAGGTGCAGGTGTGTGTGCAGGTGTATGTGTGCAGGTGCAGGTGTGTGTGCAGGTGCAGGTGTGTGTGCAGGTGCAGGTGTGTGTGCAGGAGCAGGTGTGTGTGCAGGAGCAGGTGTGTGTGCAGGTGCAGGTGTGTGTGCAGGTGCAGGTGTGTGTGCAGGTGCAGGTGTGTGTGCAGGTGTATGTGTGCAGATGCAGGTGTGTGTGCAGGTGTATGTGTGCAGGTGCAGGAGTGTGTGCAGGTGTATGTGTGCAGGTGCAGGTGTGTGTGCAGGTGTATGTGTGCAGGTGTATGTGTGCAGGAGCAGGTGTGTGCAGGTGTATGTGTGCAGGTGCAGGTGTGTGTGCAGGAGCAGGTGTGTGTGCAGGTGTATGTGTGCAGATGCAGGTGTGTGTGCAGGTGTATGTGTGCAGATGCAGGTGTGTGTGCAGGTGTATCTGTGCAGGTGCAGGTGTGTGTGCAGGTGTATGTGTGTGTGCAGGTGCAGGTGTATGTGCAGGTGTGTGTGCAGGTGTATGTGTGCAGGTGCAGGTGTATGTGTGCAGGTGTGTGTGCAGGTGTATGTGTGCAGATGCAGGTGTGTGCAGGTGTATGTGTGCAGGTGTGTGTGCAGGTGTATGTGTGCAGGTGTGTGTGCAGGTGTATGTGTGTGTGCAGGTGCAGGTGTATGTGTGTGTGCAGGTGTGTGTGTGCAGGTGTATGTGTGCAGGTGCAGGTGTGTGCAGGTGTATCTGTGCAGGTGCAGGTGTGTGTGCAGGTGTATGTGTGTGTGCAGGTGCAGGTGTATGTGTGCAGGTGCAGGTGTATGTGTGCAGGTGTGTGTGCAGGTGTATGTGTGCAGATGCAGGTGTGTGCAGGTGTATGTGTGCAGGTGTGTGTGCAGGTGTATGTGTGCAGGTGTGTGTGCAGGTGTATGTGTGTGTGCAGGTGCACGTGTATGTGTGTGTGCAGGTGTGTGTGTGCAGGTGTATGTGTGCAGGTGCAGGTGTGTGCAGGTGTATCTGTGCAGGTGCAGGTGTGTGTGTAGGTGTGTGCGTGGTGATGTTCTTACTGCACATGGCTCTGCTGGGATTGACCTGTTGTCCCGCCAGGAACTGCTGCAGTTTCCGGATGTCGAGGCGTGTCTGAGCCATGAACTCTGAGTCTCTGTGACTCGCACTGGTGCTCTGAGACCCGTCCTCACCTGAGACACACACACACAACACTATCAGTACTACACACACACACACTATCAGCACTACACACACACACACACACACACACACACACACACTATCAGCACTACACACACACACACACACACACACACAACACTATCAGTACACTACACACACACACTATCAGCACTACACACACACACACACACACACACACTATCAGCACTACACACACACACACACTATCAGCACTACACACACACACACAACACTATCAGTACACTACACACACACACACTATCAGCACTACACACTATCAGCACTACACACTATCAGCACTACACACACACACACACACACACACACAACACTATCATTACTACACACACACACTATCAGCACTACACACTATCAGCACTACAAACACACACACACTATCATTACTACACACACACACACACACACACACACACACTATGAGCACTACACACTATCAGCACTACACACACACACACACTATCAGCACTACACACTATCAGCACTACACACTATCAGCACTACACACTATCAGCACTACACACTATCAGCACTACACACTATCAGTACTACACACACACACAC
>CM060639.1:452631-475131 GCA_030578275.1 Meda fulgida
GGGGGGGACGCCGCCGGGGGGGGGGGGGAGGCTGGCGAGGGCGGGGGCGGGAGGGCACCAGGGGCGTGGCAGGGGGAGAGCGGGGGGGGGGCGGGGGGGGGGGGCGGGCCGCGCGGGAAGGAAGGGAGGGGGAGAAGCGGGAGGGGGCGTGGCAGCCCGGGGGGGGGGGAGGGAGGAGGAGGAGGGGGGCGGGGCCACGGGGGGGGGCGCGCCGGGGGGGCGGGGGGGGGAAGGGGAGGGGGGGTGGCGGGGGAGTGGGGGAGGGGGGAGGCGGAGGGAAAGGGTGGGTGGGGGAGCCGGGGGGTGGGGGGGGGGGGGGGTGGGCAACACGGGGGGAGGAGGGTGCGTGGGGGGGGGAGGCGCGGGCGGGCCGGGGGGGTGGGGTGAAGGGCAGATGCGGCACGGGGCGACTGGGCGCGGAGAGAGGGGGAGGGAGGCAAGGGAGAAGGACGGGAGGGGCGGACGGGGGAGGGCGACGGGAGGGGGGGCCGTGGGGGGACCGGTGCGGGGGGGCTCCGGTGCAGGGACGGGCGGGGGGGGGGGGTCGCATGGGCCGGAGGGGTGGGAGGGGGGGGGCGGAGAAGGGCGGCGGAGAGTGGGGGAAGGAGGGGCGGGACGGGGGCAGGCGGGGGGGGAGAGGGGGCAGGGGGCGGGTGTGGGGGGGGAGGGAGCGAGGCGGCGGGAAGGGATAGGGCGGTCGGTAGAGGCTCGGGGGTGCGGGGGCTCGGATGGGGGGCAGGGGACGGCGCGCAGGGGTGGGCGGAGGGGGAGGGCGGGGAGGGGGGGGGGCGGGGGGGGGTAGGGGGGGGGGGACGAGGGGGGGGGGGCGACGAGGGGGGGCAGGGGGGGGGGGACAAGGGGGTGGTGAGGGGGGGGGCGTGGCGGGGGGGGGGCGGGAGGGGCGCGGGGGAGGGCGTTGGGGCGCGGGCGGGGAGGGGAGGGAGAGGGGAACGGGCCGTGGGCGGGGGGGTAGCGAGGGGTGGGGGGGCGGGCGAGGCGGGGCGGGGCAGGGGGGGGGGCGGGGAGGAAAAGGGGAGGGGTGGAGGGCGGGGGAGGGGGGCGGATGGGGCGCGGGGGGCGGAGGGCCGGGGTGGGCGCGGGAGGGGGCAGGCGGGGCAAGTAGGGGGGGGGGGGGCCAGGGAGGGGAGGGGAGAGGGGGAGCTGGGGGGCGGGGGGGCAGGGGGCGGGGAGGGGGGAGGGGCGTCAGTAGGGCCGGGTACAGGCGCTGGGCGGGGATGCGGATGCGGGGGGGGGGGGTGAAGTCTGAAGAGGGAGTCCATTCTAATAGAGGGACGGGAGCGAAGGGGGGCGGCACGACGCGGAGGGGGATGCAGAGGGGGGGGGGGGTGGGGGGGGGGGGGCGGAGAAGGGGGGGGGTGGGGCGGGCAAGTGGGTCACGGATGGGAGGGGGGGGGCCGGGGGTTGAGACGGGGAGCGGGGGGGGCGACGGAGGCACGGGGGCGAGGCGGGGGGAAGGCGGGTCGGAGGGGGGGAAGGAGCGTGGGGACGTCGCGGGGGGGGGAGGGCCGGGGGGGGGAGAGGGGGGGAGGGGGGAGGGGGGCTGAGTGGGGCGTGGCGGGGGGGGGGAGTGGTCGCGGGAGCGACGGGTGGGAGGGGCGCTCCGCCCGGGGGTGGGGGGCGGAGGCGGGAGGGGGAGGGCGGCGGGTAGGGGGCGATGGAGAGAAGGGCAGGCGGAGACGGTGGGCGGGGAGGGCGGGGGAGAGGGAGGGGGGGGGGGGGGAAGGGCTAGGGGAGGGAGGGCGGCTGGGCCAACGGAGGGGGGGGGGGGGGGGGCGGGGGGGAGTGGCGGAGGAGGGCGGAGGTGGGGGCGCAGAGGGCAGGCCGGCGGGGGGGAGGGAGGGGGGCGGGCGCGGGCGCGAGAGGGTGGGCGGGAAGGGGGGGCACGGGACGGCACGGGGACCCTCGGTGGGGGGACGCCAGGGGGGTGGGGGAGGGAAGTGAGGGGGGGCGGAGGAGGGCTGGGCGGCCACGCAGGTGCGGAGGGCGGGGGGGGGGGGGGGGGGGGGCGGGGGGGACGGGAGCGAGAGTGAGGCGGAGATGGGGGCGGAGGAGGGGGAAGGGGGAGGACGGCGGGGGGTCGGGGGGGGGGGTGTTGGGGGGGGGGAGGCGGGGGAAGGGGGCGGAGAGCGGAGGGGGTGGGCCGGGGGTAGGGGGCGCGGGGGGGGCGGGCGCGGGGGTGGCAGCGCCGGGACGGGGGGGGGAGGGGGGGGGCGCGGAGGGGGGGCGGGGAGGAGGGGGGGGAGGAGACGAGGGGAGGGGGGGGGGGAAGAGCGGAGAGGGGGGGGGGGAGCGGGCAGCGCAGGGGGAAGCCCTGGAGGCGGGGGAGGGAGGAGCGGGGCAAGCTGGGGAGGCAGGAGGCGGGGCGAGACGGGGGCGTGGGGGGTATCAGGAGTGGAGGGAGGGGCGTGAGGGAGGGCGGGGGGGGTAGCGCGAGGGGGGAGGGGGGGGGGGGTGCAGGGCAGGGGGCTGGGGGGAGGGCGGGGGGGGGGAAGGGGGCGGTGCGGGGGGGGGAGCCGGGGGGCAGAGGGGGCAACAGGCGGGGGGGGTGAGGGTGAAGGGCGGGGGAGGCTGGAGGGGGGGGCAGAGGGAGGAGGGAGGGGCGGCGCGGGGCGGAGCGCGGGGCGGGGGGGAGCGGGGGGGGGCGTAGTGGAGGAATGGAGGGGGTGGGGGCGCGGAGGTGGGGGAGGGGCGTTGCGGGAGGGCGCAGGGGGGGGGGGGGGAAAGGGGCGGGTGAGACAGGGGGGGGGGGGGTGGCGGCAGGGGGGGGGGGGACGGGGGGGGGGACAGGGCAGTGGGGAGAGCACAGGGGGGGCGGGTGGCGAGGCGTGGGGGCCAGGAGGGGGGGGGAGGGGAGGGGGGGGGCGGGGACAGGGGGGGGCGGGGGGGGCAGGGAGTGGTGGGGGGGGGGGGGACCGCATGGGTGCGGGGGGGTGGGGGGGGGGGGCGCGGGGGGGGGGAGGGGGAGCGGCCGCCGGCAGGGGAGGAGCCTGGACGGCGGGGGGGGGGGTAGGGGGGGGGGCGGGGGTGGGCCGGGGGGAGCGCCTAGTGGGGGGCGTGGGGGGTCGCAGCGGGAGGCAGAGGGGGGGGGGGGGGGGGGGGGGGGTGGGGACGAGGGGGAGGGCGGGGGGCTGGAGGGAAAAGGGGGGGGGGTCTGGGTGGGGGGTGGGGGGGGGGAGGCGGGGAGGGGGGGGGAACGGGGGGGGGGGTCGGCGACGGGGGGGTGGGGGTGGAAGGGGAGGGGGGGAAAAGAGGAGGAGGGGCGGGGGGGGGGGGGGGCAAAAGGGGGCGGGAGGGGAGGTGCGGGGGCCACGGTGAGGGGAGGGGGGGGGCTGGGGGGGCGGGGGCGGGAAGGGGAGGGGTGGGGGGGGCAGGGCAGGCGGGTCGGGGAAGGGGGAGGGGGTCGGGCGGGGCAGGGGGGTCACGGGGGGAGGGGGTGGGGAGGGGGGGTGGCGGGGGGGGAGGTCGGCGCGGGGCAGGGCGGTGGAAGGCAGGAGAGGAGGGGGGGGGGGGGGACGGCGCTCGCGGTGGGGAGGCAGGGGGGCGACAAGGGGGTAGAGGGGCGAGGGGCGGCGGGGAGAGAGGGGGGGGGGAGGGCAGAGAGGGGGCGGGGGTGGTGGAGGGGGGAGGGAGGGGGGGCTGGGGACACAGGGGAGGGGGGGAGAGGCCGGGCGGAGGGGTGGGGGCAGGGGGAGAAGGGCAAGGAGGGGGGGGGGGGGGGGCGGCACGAGGAGAGGGGGAGAGCGGGGGGGAGAGGAGCGGGGGAGGTGGTGGGGGCGGGAGGGGTGGGGGGGCGGTGGGGCGAGGGGGAGGCGGGCCGGGGGGGGGGGACGGGGGCTGGGGAGAGGAGGGAGGAGAGTGGGGGGGGGGCAGGGGAGGGACGGTGGCGGGGGGGGGGGGCGGGGGCAGTAGGGCCGGGGGGGAGGGAGGGGGGGAGGGGGGCGGGGGGCGGGGAGCAGGGGGGGACGCTGCCCGGGAGAGGGGGGACGGGAGGGGGCGCGCGCGGCCGGGGGGGGGGGGGGGGGGGGGCGGTGGAAGGTGGCGGGGGGAGCTGGGGGAGGGGAAGGGCGAGGCCGGCGGGGAGGGACACGCCGGAGGGCCGGAGAGAGGCTGAGGGGAGGGGGGGGGGGGGCGGAGGAGAGGCCACAGCGGGGGGCGGGGGGGGGCGAGGCGAGGGAGAACGGGGGGGCCGCCAAGGTGGGCAGGGGTGGCGGGGTGGGGGTGCAGTAAGGGGCGGGGGGGGGGCGACTGGGGGGCGGAGGCGGGATGGGGGCGCCGGCAGAGGGGGGGGGGGGGGGAGGGGTGGGCGGGGGGGGGGGGGGGAAACCGGGAGACGAGGGGGGGAAGGCAGGGGTTCGGGGGGAGACGCGGGGGGGGGCGGCTGCGGGGGCACGAGAGGGGGCGGGCTGGGACGGGGGGAGGGGGTTGGGAGGGGGAGGGAGGGGGGGGGGGGGGGTGGGGGGGGCGGAGGCTGAAGCGGGGGGTGCGGTAGGGGAGGGGGCAGGGTCGGCGGGCGCCGGGGGGGTGGGGGGGGTGGGCAGAGAGGGGCGGTGGGGGGGGGAGGGGCGGGTTGGCGGACGAGACGGGGTAGGGCGGGGAGCGGGGCGGGGGGAGGGAGTAAGGAGAGCGGACGGAGGGGGGCGGGGGTAGGAGGGGCAGGGGGGGAGGGGGGAGGGGGGACGGGGCAGGACCGGAGGGGGGGGGGCGGGGGCAGGAGTGGGGGGGAGGGGGTCGTGGTAAGGGGGCGCAGGGGGGGCGGGTCAGGCCCGGGCGGGGGACGGCGTGGGGGTGGGAAGGTCTTGTGAGAGGGGAGGGGGGGGCGGAGGGCGGAGGGAGAGGGTCGGGAGGGAGCGCGGCGGGAGCGGGCGGGGGTGGGCGGGCGGGAGCAGGAGGTAGTGGGCGGGAGGAGGTAGGTGGGGCGCGGGGGGGGGGGGGGGGGGGGGGGGGGGGGGGGGTGGGGAAGGGCGCGGGGGGGGGACAGGGTAGGGGGGGGGGGGAGTGAGAGGGGGGGGGGGGTGGGGGGGGGGGGGGGGGGAGGGGGGGAGGGGGGGGGAAGGAGCTGGGGGGAGAGGGTGAGTGCGCAGGGGGGGGGGCGGGGGGGGGGCGAAGAGGGGGAGGGTGGGGGGGGCTGCAGCGAAGGGCGGGGGAGCGGGACGGGGGGGGATAGGGGGGGCAGGGGGAAGGGGGGGGGGGCCGCGAGGGGGGGCCGGGAGGCGGGAGGGGAAGGTGGGGGGGGGGGGAAGGGGGGAGGCCGGGCGGAGGGGGGGCGGGCGGGTGGGGCGGGGGGGGGGGGGCGGTCGGGGTGGGGGGGGGCGTGGGGGGGGGGGGGGGGGGGGGGGGGAGGGAGGGACAAGGGGGCGGGCGGTGGGAGGGGCGCGGGGGGGGGGGTGGGGGGGGAGGGGGGGGGGTCGGGGGCGGACGGGGAAGGGTGGGGGGGCGAGACACGGGGGGTGGGAGGGTGCGGGGCGGAAGGGGGAAGGGGGGGAGGGGCGGGTGGCCGGACGGGGGGGGGGGGGGGGCGAGGCGGGGGGGGGAGTCGGGGGCGAGGGGGGGAGGAGGTGACGGAGGGTGGGCGCGGGGGGTCGGGCAGGGTAGGGGGGGGCGCGGGGGGGAGGCGAGCGCGGTGGGGGGAGGGCGGGGGGGGGGTGGAGCGCGAGGAGCGGAGGAGGGCGGCGGCGGGGGGGGGGGTAGGGGGGGGGGGGGGGCGGTGGGGGGGGGGGGGAAGGGATGGGCGGGGGGCGGGCACACAGAGTGGTGTGGGTAGGGGAAGGGGGCGGGGGGGGGCCGGAGTGTGGCGGGGGGTCGGGGGGGGGGGAGGGGGGGCGGGGGGGTGTGGGAGGAAGGAGGGCAGGGAGGAGGAGACGGGGTTCGGTGTCTAGGCGGAGGGGGATTGGGGGGAGGGAGTCGGGGCCGGGGGCGGGGGGGGGAGTGGAGCTGGGGGGGGCGGGGGGGGGGGGGGGGAAGAGGAATGGGGGGAGCGGGCGGGGGGGAGAGGGGGAGGGGGAGGGGGGGGCGCGGGGGGGGGGGGGGGGGCGGGGGGGGTGGGCGGGGAGCCGGGGGGGTGGGGGTGCGGGAGGGGGGGAGCGGAGTGGGAAGGAGCACAGGCAGGGGAGGGGGCGAGGCGGGGGAGTGGCGTGGGGGGAGGGCTGGGGAAGGGGGGGGGGGGGGCGGGGCGAGGGGGGGGGGGGGGGCTGGGGGGTACGGGGTGGCACGGGAGAGAGGGGAGGAAGGACAGGGGGGGGGCTAGGGGCGGGGGGGGGGCGAGGAGGGGGGGGGTGGGGGGGTGTGGGGGGGCGCGGGAGGGGGGGGGGGGGGCGGCGGAGGGGACGGGGGGGGCGGGGAGGGGGGGGGGCGTGGGGGGGACGCGGGGGGGGGGCGTCGACAGCGGGGTAGGGCGGACGGGGCTCGGAGGGGGAGGGGGGCGGGGGGCGGGGGGGAGGGAAGTGGGGGGGCGGGGGCGGGAGGGGGCGAGGGCGGCGGACTGGGGGGGGGGGGGGCCGGGGGGGCGCGGGCGAGGGGGGGTGGGGGGGAGGGGAGGCCGCGAGGCGGTGGGGGGGGAGGGCGGCGGCGGGGGGCGGGGGTCGGGAAGTGCGGGGGGGCGGGGGGGGGGATGCGAGTGAGGGGGGTGGGGCGGGGGAGAGTGGGGTATGGGACGGGGGGGGGGGGGGCGCAGGGGGCGGGGCGGGGGGGGGGAAGCGGAAGAGAGGGAAGGCGCAGGCGGGGGGTGAGCGGGAAGGGGGGGAAGGAGGGGAGGGGGCGGGGTCGGGAGGGGGTGCGGGGGGGGGCGGGGGCGCGAGCGAGGCAAAGGGGGTGGGGGAGGGGGGGGGGGAGCGGGAGGGATGGCGGGAGGGGTCGGGGGGCGGGGGGGACGGGGGGGGCGCGGGGTACGAGGGGGGGGTGGAGGGGGAGGAGGGGAGGGAGGAGGGGTGGGGTAGGGGAGCGGGCTGGCGCGAGGGGGCGGAAGGGCTGACGGGGCGCGGGGGGGTGTGGGACGGAGGGGGGGGGGTGGAAGGGGGAAGGGGACCGGGACTTCGGGGGGAGGCGGGGGTAGAGGAGGGGGGGGTGTGAAGGGGGGCGACGGGGGAGGGCGGGTGGGGCTGGGGCAGAAGGGGGGTGAGCGGGCGGGGGTAAGATGGCGGGACGGGGGGGGGGGGGTGGCGGGGAGTGGCCGCAGGGGGCGGAGGGGATTCCACGAGGCGGGGGCCGGCAGGGCAGCGATGGAGGAGGGAAGGCAGACGAGCGGGTGGGACCAGGAGCGGGGAGGGGGTGGGGCGGGGAGTAGAAACGAGGGGGGGGCGGGCGGGGGAGGGAGGGGGGGGCGAACGGGGAGGGGGTGGGGGAGGGAGGGCGGGGGGGGCGGGGGCAGGGGCGGGGGACGGGCTGGGAGCGGAGGGAGGGGGGGGGCTACGGGTGCCAGTGGGGGTGGGAGGGGGGGGGGGGAAGGGGCGACCCAACTCACCAGAGAACCCGGGGAGAGGGGGGTGCAGGGAGGGGCGGAGGGAGAGTGGGGAGGGGGGCGAGGGTGGAAGCGGGGGGCGGGGGGGGGGGGGGGGGGAGAGGGGGGGGGGGGGGGAGGCCGTTGGAGAAGCGGTGGGAGGGGAGGGGGAAGGAGTGAGGGGGGGAGGGACGGCTGGAGGGAGGGGGGTGGGTGTGGGGTGAGGGAGGGGGCGGGCGACTGGAGGGGGGGGCGGGCGGGGCTAAGGGGAGGGGCGGCGGGGAGAAAGCAGGGCGGGGTGGAGAGCGGGGTGCGTGGGGGGGGGGGAGGGACAAGGCGTTGGGGGGCGGGAGGTTGGGGGGGGGAGGGGGAGGGGCACACAGGGAGGGGCGGAGGGGCGAGGGGGGGGGGGGGGAAAGGGTCGGGCAGCGGGGGGGTACGGACGAAGTAGAGGGGGGGGGGGGCAAGGGGGGGGCGTGGGGGCCCGGGGCAGGGGGGGGGGAGTGCGGGGACGGGGGGGACGGCGGGGGGAGGCGGAGAGGGATGGGGGGGGGGCAAGGGGGGGGCAAAGGCGGGGGGGTGGGCCGGGGGGGGGGCAAGGGGGGAGGGAGCGGGGGTGGGGCAAGGGGGGGAAGGTTGAGGGGAGACATTGGGGGCGCGGGGGGTGAGGGAGGGGGGGGGGCAGGAAGGGGGGGGAGGGCAGGCGGGGGGAGGGTGGGGGGGCACGGGGGAAGAGGGTGGGGGGAGGCAGGCGCTCGGGGCGGGGGATCCGCCGGGGGGGGGGCGGGGGGGGGTGGAGGGAGGGAGTGGGGGGAGGGGGGAGTGGGGGGGTACAGGGGAATGACGTGAGGGTGACGATGAGTGTGGGGGACGCGGGCAGGGGGGGGAGGGGGTGTGGGGGGGAGGGACGGGGGCGGTGGGTGAGGGCGGGGGGCGGGGTTAGGTGGGGGCGAGGGTGGAGGGGCGGGGGCAGGCGGCGAGTGGGTGGGGGGGGAAGATAGGGGGGGTGGCGGTTGGAGGGGGGGTGAGATGGGGCGGGGCGGCGGGGCGGGAGGGGGGGGGAGCGGGAGGGCGGCGATGAAGGGGGCCGGGTGGGGGGGTTATGCGCGCGAGGGAGGCGGGCGTGGGGGCGGGGTTGCGGGGGGGGGGGAAGGGGGGGGGGGCGGCGGGCAGGGGAACAGGGGGGGGGCGGGGGGGTACGGGGCGGGGGGGGGAGTCCCCGAGCTGGGGGGCCGAAGGCGGAGGGGCAGGGCAGGTCTGGGGGCGGGGGGGGAGGGGGTGGGTGGGCCGGTGAGGCAGGGGGCGTAGGGGGGGGGGAGGGAGGCAGGAGGGGGGGGGGCCGGAGGGGAGGGGGGGAGGGACGGAGGAGGGGGGAGGGGGTGGGGGAAAGGGGCGGCCGGGTGCCGGGGGAGGGCAGAGGGCAGAGGGGGACGGGAAGCGGTGAGGGGGAGGTGGGAAAGCGTCCGGGGGGGTGGATGAGGGGAGGGGGTGGGTGGGGGGGGGAGCTGGGGTAAGGTGGAGCGGGGGGGGGGGGGGGCGGGGAGGGCGGAGAGGGGGCGGGGGGAGGGGGGAATGGGGCGGGGGGTGGGGGCGGAGGGGGGCGGGATAGGGGGGTGGGAGGGGGGACGGGTGGGGGGGGGGTAAGGGGGGGGGGGTGGGGGGGGGGGTGTGGGAGGGAGGGGGGCAAGGAGCGGGAGGGGGGGCAGGGGGGGGAAGGCAGGGGCGGGCAGGTGGGGAGGGGGGGGGGGGGGGGGGGCAGGGCACCGGCTTGCGTGGGCGGGGGGGGGGGAGGGAAGGGTGCTCGGGGGGGGGGGAGCGGTGAGCAGGGGAGGCGGAGCGAGGCGGGGGAAGGGGGGCCGAAGAAGGGTGGGGGGAGGGGGCGTGCTAAGGGAGGGGGGGGGGCGGAGGGGGGAGGTGGTCTGGTGGTGTGGGGCGGGGGGGGGGGGTGGGGGAGCGAGCGGGGGCCAGGCAGCGGGGCAGGGGAGGGAGGGGGGGGGGGGGGGGCGGCGTGGGGAGGGCGAGGTCGAAGGGGGGGGACGGGGCTCGGAGCGGGGCGGAGGGCGCGACGGGGGGGGGGGGGAGGGGGGTGCGGTGAGGGAGGCGGGGGGGCGAGGGGGAGCCGCAGGGGTACAGGCGGCGGGGGGTCGGGTGGGGTAGGGAGACGGGGGCGGGGAGGGGGGGGGGGGCGGGGGGGGAAAGGCGGGGGAAGCGGAGGTGGGGAGGGGGGGGGTGGAAGGGGGGGGGAGGGACTGGGCGCTAGGCGCGGGGGGGAAGGGGGAGTGGGGGAGAGGGGGAGGCTAGGGGGGGGGGGGCAGAGGCGGACGGGGGGAGGGGCGGGGAGGGGGGGAGGGCGACGGGGGTAGGGGGAGAGGGGGGGGTCACGGCAGGAGCGCGGAGCGGAGGGGCCCGGTGGGGGGGCGGGGAGGTGGGGGAAGGGGGGGTGGCCGGGGTGGCGTGGAAGGCGGGTCGGGCGACGGGGAACGAGGAGGGACGGGGAACGGGGAGAGCAGGCGGGGGTGAGCCGGGGGGGGGGGATGGGAGGGGCCGGGGCTAGCGGGGAGGGACGGAGGGGGAGGGCGCAGGGGGTAGTGGGGGGGTAGGGCCAGGCAGGGGGGGGGAGGCACAGGGGGGTGGACGGGGAGAGGGCGAGGCGCGGGGGCAGGGGGGGGGGCAGGGGCAGGGGGGGGGGGGACGAGGGGGAGGGGGTGAGCGGACGGGGGGTGGGGCGGGGGACAGCCGGGGGGGGGGGGGCGGGGGGGGGAGGGGGAAGGGGGGGGGCGGGGAGGACGGGTGGGGGGCGGCTCGGGAGGACGGAGGGGGGACGGGAGAGGGGGGAGGGGGCCGGGGGGGAAAGGGGGGGGGAGGGGCGTGAGAGGGGGGGGGGGGCGGAGGGGGGGGGGACGGGGGATGGGGCGGGCGGGGGGGACGCTGGGTGCGGGCGGCGGGGGGAGGGAGGGGGGGGGCAGGGGAGCAGGGGGCAGGGGGAGGGGGGAGTGCGGGGGGGCGTGGGGAAGGAGGGCGGGGGGGGGGGCGGCAGGGCGGAGGGGGGGGGAGGGGAGATCGGAGGGGGCGGCAGAGGGCCGGAGAGGTGGGCCGACGGGCGGGGAGTGGGGCGGGGAGGGGAGGGGGGGCAGGGGGGGGGGAGGGAGGAAGGGAGGGGGGAGGGGGGCGGGGCGGGGAGGGGAGGGAAGGGGGGGGGGGGAGGGAGGGGGCGGGGGGGGGGGGGGAAGGGGGGGGCGGAGCGGGGGGGCGGAGCGGGGAGGGAGCGCGAGCGGGGGGGGGAGGGGGAAGGGGGGGTTAGGGGGGGGCGGGGGGGAGGGGTGGGGAGGGGACCGAGGGGGGGGGGGGGGGGGAGGGGAGGGGGGGGAGGTGGGGACGGGGGGGGGGGGGGTCAGGGGGCGGGGGGCTGGGGGAGGGACGGGGGGGGAGAGGCGAGGGGCGGGGAGAGGAGGGGGGGGAGGGGGGGGGGGGGGTGGGTGAGGTAGGAGGGGGGGGGGGGGGGTGGGGGGGGGGGGTCGGGAGGAGCGGTCGGGGGGCGGCAGGTGGGGGAGCGCGGGGGGGGGGGCGGTGGGGGGGGAGGGCGAGTCGGAGCCGGGGGCGGGGTTACGTGCGTGGGTGGGGGGGCCAGGACGGGGGGGCGAGGGCGGGAGCGCGGGGGGGAGGGAAGGAGGGGAAGGCGGGAGGGGCGGGGGGGGCCGAGGGGGGCGCGGGGGATGGCAGGGTGGGGGGGGGCGGGGCGGGGGCAGGGCCGCAGGGGGGGCGCAGAGGAGGGGGGAGGGCGGGGCGGGGCGCGACAGGGGGGCGGGGAGGGAGGAGCGTGGGGGAGGGGAGAGGCGGGTAGGGCGCGCGGCAGGGGGACCGGGCGAGCGGGGGGGAGGGGGTGTGTCACGGCTGCGGGGGGGGGGAGGCGCGCGGGGGGGGAGGGGGGGGGGTGGGGGTCGTGGCGGCCGTGGGGCGCGGGAGGAGGGAGGCGCAAAGGGGGCGGGGGTGGGGGGGGGGGGGGGGGCGGCAGGAGGCGCAGGGTGGGGGTGGGGGGAGGGGGGCGGGATGCAGGGGGGCAGGCGTGAGTGGCGGGGGGGGCAGCGAGTGGTGGGGAGGGGGGGGAGGGGGGCGTGGGGGGGAACAGGGGGAGGGGGCCGGGAAGGGGGCGGGGGCGGGTTGGAGCGGCAGAGGGGGGGGTGGGGGGGGGGGGCGGGGGGGCGGCGTGGGGGGGGGGGGGGAGGCGGGGGGGGGGCGGGGGGGAGAGAGGGTGGGGGGGAGGAGGGGGAGGGGGGGGGCGGGGGGGGGGTGGGAGGGGGGGCGGGCTGAGGGGGGCACGCGGACAGGGGTGGGGAGGGGTGAGGCGGTTGGGGACGGGGCCGAGGGGGGGGGCAGGGGGGGGGCGGGGGGGGGGATGGGGGGGGGCTGGCTGGGGTGGTAGGGAGGCGGGGAGGGTACGGTCAGGGGGGGGGGGACGGGGAGGGGGAGGGGGAAGAGGGGGGAGGTGGGGAGGGGGGGGGGGGGAGCGAGGGGTGGCGGGACGGCGGGAGCGGGGGGGGGGGGGACGAAGTTCGGAGCGAGCGAGCGGAGGGGGTAGGGACGAGGGGTGAAGTCAGGGGAGGGAGGGGGGCGCGGGAGGGGGGGGAGGGGATATGGGGGGAGGGGGCGGGGTGGCGGGGGCGGGAGCCGGGAGGGGGGGGTACGGGCAGGGGGGGCGCGGGGGGGGGCGAGGAGGGGCGAGGGTGGGGGGGGTGGGGGGGGCGTGCGTGGGGGCGGCTGACGTCCAGGGGGCACAGAGGGCTCAGGGTGAGGAGCTGCGCGGGGGGGGCAAGGGGGGGGCGTGCGGGCGGGGTAGGGGGGGTGGGGGGCGGGGCGGGGGGGGATAGGGGCAGAGGCGGGGCAGGGGGAAGGAGGGCGGGGTGTGGGGGGCGTAGCGGGGCCAGCGGGGGGCGGGGGGACGCGGAGACAGGGGGCAACGACAGGGGAGGACTGGGCGCGTGGGAGGGCCGGGCTGGGTAGGCACGTGGGGGCAGGTCGGCGGGCCAAGGTGTATTGGAAGGCGGGCGGGGGGGGGGGCAGGCGGTGAAGAAGGGGGGGGGGCGTAGAGGGGGTCGGGAGAAGGGGGGCGGGAAGGAACAGTAGCGGCTGCGGGGGCTGGGGCTCAGGGGGGGGGGGGGGTTCGGGAGGGGGGGGGAAGAGGGGCGGAAATGAGGCGGGGGGGGGGGTGACGCCGGCGGGGGGGGGGCGGAGAGGGGGGGGGTCGGGAGCAAGGGCGGGGGGGGGGGCGGGGGGCCCGGGTAAGGAGGGAGGGGGTGGGGGCGGAGGGGGGGAGAGGAGGGGGGGCGAGGCGGGGGGGGAGACGAGGGGAGGGGGGGCCAGGTGGGGGGGGGGCGGAGGAGGGGGGAACGTAGTGCGGAGAGGGGGGGGCGGGGGGGAGCTGGGACGAGGGCGGGAAAGGGACAGGCAGAGGGGGGGGAGAGGGGGGCCAGTGCCAGTCAGAGAGGAGGGGGGATAGCGGGCGCGGGGAGTCGGCCGGGGATGAGGGGCGGGGAGAGGAAGGGGGGCGCGGGGCGGGCCAGGGGGGGACAGTGGGGAGGCGGGGGGGGGAGAGGGGGGGAGGGAGGTGAGGAGCGCGGTTGGCGGGGGGCGGGGAAGCGGGCAGAGGGAGGGGGGTGGCGGGCGCAAGGCGCGGGGGGGAGTTGAGGGAGCGTGGAAGTGTGGGGGTGGGGGGGGGGGGGGTGTGGGAGAGGGCAGGGGGGGGGGGGGGGTGGCGGGACAGAGCGGAGCGGGGGGGCGGAGGGGTAGCTGGGGGGAGGGCGCGGGGGGCGCGGGGGGACGGGGGTGGGGGGGGGGGGTCCGGGGGGGGGGGGAGGGACGGGGTGGAGGGCGAGAAGGGGGGGCGGGAAGGGGGCGTGAGCGGGGGGGGGGGGGGGGAGTGGGGGCGGTGCACACCAGTCGGAGGGAGGCGGGAGGAGGGGGCGAGGGGAGTGGGGTACGGGGGGGGGGAGGGACGGAGGCGGGGCGGCAGGGGGGAGGGGGGTGGGAGGGGGGGGGAGGGTGGGGAGGCGGCGGGGGGGGGGAGGGGGGGGCGGGGGGTAGTAGTGGTGGGGGGGTGGGGGGCAGTTGGGGAGAAGGGGTAGGCGGCCGGGGGTGGAAGCTCGGGGGGAGGGGCAGGGGGGGGGCGGGCGATGGGGTGGAGGGCGGGGGTCGGGGGGGGGGGGAGGGGGGGGGGGTCCGAGGGGGGGGGGGGGGATCGGGGGCGGGGGAGGGACGGGAGGGGGGCCGCGGGGACGTCGGCGGGGGCGGTGAAGGGGAGGGGCAGAAGGGATGGAGGGGGGGCGGGGCGCCAGCGGACGAGCGCGGTTGGGGAGGGGGGGAGCGGGGCAGGCGAAGGTCGAAAGGGGGGGTGGAGGCGAAGTGGAGGGTAGGTCGGGGGGAGAGGGGGGGGGGGGCTGGGAGAGGAGGGGAGGGGAGGGGAGGCGAGGGGGGGGAAGAGGGGGCGGGGGGCGCGGGGGGTGAGGACGGGGGGGGGGGCGTGGGGCGCGGGGAGGGGGAGGGGGGGTTGGAGGCGGGGAGGGTAAAGGAGGGAGGCGGGGGGGTACACGGGGGGTGCAGTGAGGGGGAGGGGGGCGAAAGGGAGGGAGCGGGGCGGGAGGGGGGAGGTGGACCGGGGGGGAGTAGGGGGGAGGGGAGGACAGGGGGGGGCGGGGCCAGTGGGACGTGGGGTGGGGGGGGGACGGGAGCAAAGGGGCGGCAGGACGGGGGGGACAGTGAGGGGGCTGGGGGAGAGGGGCCAGCTGGAGGAGGAGGGGAGGGCCCGGGGAGAGGTGGGTGGCGGGGAGGGGGGGGGGAAGGTGGAGGGGGCGGGGGGGTGGGGAGGGAGGGGTGGGGGGGGAGGGGAGGGGGGGGGGGGGGGAGGGGACGGGCGGGCGGCGGGAGGGGGGGCGGAGGGGGGGGGGGGTGAGGGGGGGGGAGGCGGGGGGGGGGCGGGGGGTCGGCGGGGTGGAGCGGGGGGGGGAAGGCGGTGGCGGGGAAGGGGGGCCGTGGGCGGGGAGGGGGTGCGGAGGGGGTGGGCGGGTAGGAAACGGCGGGGGGGGAGGGGGGTGGGTGGATGGGTGGAGGCGGCACGCCCGGAGGAGGCGCGAGAGGGGGGGGGCGAAGGGGGGCGGGGGGTGGTGGGGGGCAGTCAGTGGGGGCGGGGACAGGAGGTGGGGGCGAGGCCGGGGTGAGGGGGGGGGGTGGGGGGGCGCGCTCGAAGGGACGGACACGGCGGGAGGGGCGGCGGCGGGACGGTAGTGGCCCGGGGGGGAAGGGGGGGGGCGGGAGGCGGGGGGGGGGAGCGGGGGGCAGGAGGCCTAGGGCGGAGGGTGAGAGGCGGGGGGCACGGGGGGGAGGGGGGGGGGGGGGAGGGGGTGCCAGGAGGGGAGAGGGACGTGGGGGGGGAGCCGCGTAGGAGGAGGACGGGGGTCGGAGGGGGGGGGGTGGGCAGGCAGCGGGGAGCAGGGGGGGGGGGGCCAAGGGGGGGGGGTGCGGCGGGGGGGGAGGGGGGGACGCCCGGGGGGGGGGGGGGGGCGGTCGGTTCGGGGGGGGCCCAAGGACAGGGCGGGTGGGTGGGGGTCGGGCAGGGGCGGGGGGGGGGGGGGGGCGCGGATGGGGGGCGGGGGGGGGGACGGCGGAGGGGGGGGGAGCCGGGGGGAGGGCCGAAGGAGGGTGAGGGGCGGGGGGGGGCGGAAAGGGGTTGGTAGGGGGGGGCGGGGTGGGTGGAGCGGGGGAGGAGAGGTTTCGGAAGCGGGGGGCGAGGGGCGGAGGGAGGGGGGGGGGGGGGGGGGCGGGCGGAGGGGGCAGCGACGGGCAACAGAGGCGGGGTGCAGGGGGGGGGTGAGCGGGCAGGGGGGCAGGGCGGGGGATGGGGGGGGAGGGACGGCGGGGGGGGAGAGGGGAAGGGTGGGATTGTGGGCGGGGAGAGGGAGGGGGAGGTGGGCAACGCAGGGGCCAGGGGGGGTGGTGGGCGGGGCGACGGGGGGGAAGGGGGGGGGAGCAAGGGGGGGGCCGGGGTCGCGGAGCGGCGGGAAGGGGGGGTGGGGCGGACGGGCGGGGAGAGGGTGGTGGGGGGCGGGGGGGAGAAGCAGACGGAGCGGCGCGGGGCGGGAGGGGGGGCAGGGGGGGGGGGGGGGGGGGGCCGGTGGGGAGCGGGCACGGGGCGGAGGGACGCGAGTGCCGGAGAAGGGGGAGCGGGAAGGAGGGGGGGGGGGGGGGAGACGGAGTGGAGGGAGGGCGGGGCTACGCAGATGGTTGCAGCGCGGGGAGGCGGGGGGGGGGGGTACGCGGCGGAGGAAGGCCGGGGGGGGGGAGGGGAGGAGGGGCAGGGCGGGGACGGGGGGGGGGGGGTGGGGGGGGGGGCTGCGAGAGGTGGCGGGAACAGGCGGGCGGGGCGCCCCCGCACAGCGGAGCCGGGGGCGCAGGGACGGGGCGAGGGGGAGGGGGGTGACGCGGGGGTGAGGGGTCGGTGGGCAGACGGGGCACGGGAGGACAGGGCCACAGGGGGGCAGTGGAGGGCGGGGAGCGCGGCGATGGGGGGAGCGGGGGGCGTTGGTGCCGGGTAGGGGGAGGGGTGGGGCCGTGGGGGGGGAGGTCGGTGCCGGGGTGGACGGGGGGGAATCAGGCAGGGGCGCGGGGGGGGGCAGGGGGGGGGAGAGGGGCCGGGGCCTGGGGCGGGGGGCCGGCGGAGGGGGGTCCAGGAGCGCTGGCGGGGGGGAGAGAGCGGGGGGGGCGGGACAGGCGGGCTGGGGGGGCGGGAGCGAGGAGAGGGAGCGCGGGGGGGACGGCCGGGGGGGGGGAGGGGCGCCGAGGCGAGGGGAGGGGCGGGGGGCTGGGAGCGGGGAGGCGATGTACGGGAAGCGAGATGCCCGGCGGGGGGGGGAAGAGGCGGGCAGGGGGAGGGCGGGGGGGGGCGGGCGTTGGGGGGGCGGGGGTTGTGATCGGCGAGGGGCGGGGGGGGAGGGAGGGGGGGGGCGCGGGGGGACCGAGCGGGGCGGGCAGGGGGGGGGGGGGCGGCGGGGGAGGGGGAGGGGGGACATAAGGGGGGGGAGGGGTAGAGACGGCGGGGCGGAGGGGGTTTGGGGCAGGAGGAGGGAGGGAGCGCAAGGGTGGGGGGCGGGGGAGGGGAGGGGACGGGGGGACGGGGGGAGGGAGGGAGGGCAGGAGGGGGGGGGGCGGGGGGCGGAGGGGAGAGGGGGGGGTGGGCCGGCGGAGCGGGGGGGGCCGAGGGGGAGGCGGGGGCAAAAGGGGGGGGTGAGGCAGGGGGCGTGGGCGGGGAGAGGGGGGGCGTGGCGTGCGGTGGAGCGGGGTGCGCCGGCGGGGGCGGAGGATAAAGCAGGTCGGGAGGCCGAAGGGGGGGTGGCGGGGGGGGGGCTTGCCGACACGGGTGGACGGGGGGAGGCGAGGGGCAAGGCCCCGAAGAAGGTGCGTGGGGGGTGGAGAGGGGGGGGAAGGGGGTGGGAGCGCAGGGGGCGGCAGGGGGATGGCCGACAGGGGGCAGAAGCCGGGGTGGGACGGGCAGGGAGGGAGGGGGGGGGTGTGGAGGGGAGGCGGGCTGGGGGAGAAGGCCGGTAGGCGGGACGAGCAGGGGAGGGCGGGGGCCGGAGGGCGGGGTACAGGGCTGAGTAAGAGAAGGGGAGGGATGGGGGGTGGATTGGGGGGCCCGCGGGGCAGCACGGGGTAGGGGGGGAAGCGGGTGGTGGGCAGCGGGGGTGAGCGAGAGAGCGGGAGGGGGGGGGGGGGGTGTACGGTGGGGGGAGGGGGGAAGAGGCGGAGGGGCAGGAGGACGGGGATGGGGGGAAGGGGGGGCGGCGGGCAGGGGGGGGGTGGGGGAGGCGCCAGGCGGGAGGGGGGGGGAGCGTGAGGGGGGGGAGAAGGGGGAGGAGGCGCGGGGGGAGAGCGAGGGGGAGGGGGGGGGGGGGGGCGGGAAAGAGGGTCGCCGGGGTGGGAGGGGGCGGGACGGAGAGGAGAGGGCCGTGCCGGAGGGGGTGGCGGGGTGGTGGGGGGGGGAGGGACAGGGGGCGGGGGGGGAGACAGGTGTGGGGGGCGGGGGGGGGCGAGGGGGGGGGAGCGGGGCAGGGGGGGGAGGGGAGGGGGGGGGCGGAAGCGGTGGGAGGCTGGGCAGGGGGTGGGGAGGCGGGGGGAGAGGTGGGGAGGGGAGCGGGGTGGGTGGGGAGGTGCGGGGGGAGAAGGGGCGGAGGGGCGGGGCGGGGGGGGGGCGCGGGAGTGGCCGGGCGGGGGAGCGGGACAGGGCCCGAAAAGGGGGAGGGGGAGGGGATGGAGGGGTCCTGCGGGCTGTGAAGGCGTGGGAAGGGGGGGGCGGGGGGGGGGGGCGCTCGGCGTGGGGGCGTGTAGGAGGAGGGGCGGAGAGCGGCGGCGGGGGGGCGGGGAGGAGACGGGGGGAGAGGGGGGGGGGGGGGGGGAGGGGGAGGGGGGCCGGGGGGGGTCGGGCTAGAGGGCCGGGGCGGAGAGAGGGGGGGGGCAGGGTGAAGGGCGCGGGACGGGCGGAGGGGAATGGGGGGGGGAGGAGAGGAGGGGGCGACAAGTGGGGAGGTGCGAAGGTGTATGTGTGCAGGTGCAGGTGTGTGCAGGTGTATCTGTGCAGGTGCAGGTGTGTGTGTAGGTGTGTGCGTGGTGATGTTCTTACTGCACATGGCTCTGCTGGGATTGACCTGTTGTCCCGCCAGGAACTGCTGCAGTTTCCGGATGTCGAGGCGTGTCTGAGCCATGAACTCTGAGTCTCTGTGACTCGCACTGGTGCTCTGAGACCCGTCCTCACCTGAGACACACACACACAACACTATCAGTACTACACACACACACACTATCAGCACTACACACACACACTATCAGCACTACACACACACACACACACACACACTATCAGCACTACACACACACACACACACACACACACACAACACTATCAGTACACTACACACACACACTATCAGCACTACACACACACACACACACACACTATCAGCACTACACACACACACACACACACACTATCAGCACTACACACACACACAACACTATCAGTACACTACACACACACACACTATCAGCACTACACACTATCAGCACTACACACACACACACACACACACACACACAACACTATCATTACTACACACACACACTATCAGCACTACACACTATCAGCACTACAAACACACACACACTATCACTACTACACACACACACACACACACACACACACACTATGAGCACTACACACTATCAGCACTACACACACACACACATTATCAGCACTACACACTATCAGCACTACACACTATCAGCACTACACACTATCAGCACTACACACTATCAGCACTACACACTATCAGCACTACACACTATCAGCACTACATACTATCAGTACTACACACACACACACACAACACTATCAGTACTACACACACACACTATCAGCACTACACACACACACACACACACACACTATCAGCACTACACACACACACACAATATCAGCACTACACACACACAATATCAGCACTACACACACAGTGGCCCGCCGTAAATCAACATGCTAACTAACCAAATATTCACATTTCCACTAACACTGTATTACTAATAAATAGTTTGATAATAGATGCAGAAATTACAATGTGCTGTTTCAAATTCAGTGTCACATTTTATTGTGCACTTTTGAAGATGCAACAACAGGGTAAACCGACAGCACCATCGCTGCCATGACAGAACACATATTGAAAAAATATATACCATACATTCAGGATAAAAAAAGTGCTTAGTAACAACTACAGCAGTGGTTCTCAAACCTGTCCTGCCGTACCCCCAACACTGCACGTTTTCTTTGTCTCCCTAATCAAACACACCTGATTCAACTCATTAGCTCGTGGTCACATGGGTTAATGAGCTGATGAGTTGAATTAGGTGTGGTGTTGGGGGTACGCCAGGACAGGTTTGAGAACCACTGAACTACAGTAAACTTGAGGCTAAGATTGTGTTTAACTAGCGTGTTGTGTTTAAACTGCGCAGTCCTGGGGTAGCGCCTGCAACATTGCTCATGGCATTCGTCTCCTTGCAGTTCCTCGACCGGCTGAGGTCTCGCAGCCAGTTCTCTCTGGAGTCCGGCGCTAGCACACTAGCCGCAGGTCGGGAGAACGAGTTGCTCAGACGCAGGTTGTGATAATGGCCTCCGTCTCCTTCCCACAGACGCACGCTCGATTTTCTCTAGGACCCTCCCCATCCACACATTAGCCACTCACAGTGGCCAGAGAGTGTGTGTGTGTGTGAGAGATTGAGTGAGTGAGTGAGTGAGTGTGATTGAGTGAGTGAGTGTGAGTGTGTGTGTGTGTGTGTGTGTGTGTGTGAGTGAGTGAGTGTGTGTGTGTGTGAGAGTGTGTGTGAGTGAGTGTGTGTGTGTGTGTGTGTGTGAGTGAGTGAGTGTGTGTGTGTGTGTGTGTGTGAGTGAGTGAGTGTGTGAGTGAGTGAGTGTGTGAGTGAGTGGGTGAGTGTGTGAGTGAGTGGGTGAGTGAGTGAGTGTGTGTGTGTGAGTGAGTGTGTGTGTGAGTGAGTGAGTGATTGAGTGAGTGAGTGTGTGTGTGTGTGTGTGTGTGATTGAGTGAGTGAGTGAGTGAGTGAGAGTGAGTGAGTGTGTGTGTGTGTGTGTGTGTGTGTGAGAGATTGTGTGTGTGTGTGTGTGTGTGTGTGTGTGTGTGTGTGTGAGTGAGTGAGTGAGTGAGTGAGTGAGTGTGTGTGTGTGTGAGAGATTGAGTGAGTGTGTGTGTGTGTGTGTGTGTGTGTGTGTGTGTGTGTGTGTGTGTGTGTGTGTGTGTGTGATTGAGTGAGTGAGTGAGTGAGTGTGAGTGAGTGAGTGAGTGAGTGTGTGTGAGACTCACCCCAGGGTGGGTTCCCCAGCTCTTTGAAGTGTGTTGTGACAGAAACCAGGTCCGTCTCAATCTTGAGATTCATTTCCCCGTTCAGATTCGCCTCCATCACCTGAAATACAGTCACGTCTCCATTTATACAGCAACAACTCAGAGCGTTTCACAGCAGCTTTACAGTGATAACAGGAGATTACAGTAGCAGAGATTATTAGGCTTTACAGCAGATCTAGAATAAAGTTTTTGTCCAGATAAAGTTAGTTTTGATTGATTCACTTTGTTGTAAAGATCATGAGTTATTAACTTAGCGGCCGCTAACACACACCGCTCTACTGAAGACGGACACCCTTAATGTGTCTGGAGCTCCAGAACGCAAACCTTGAAATGGGTTTGTTTCAAAGTGCACGTTTTTGAAAACTTTTTAGACGAGTTTAGCTTGTCTGGCCTGAATATTAATACAGCATTTTTAGTCGTTTCCGCGGATCCGTGTGAACAGGAATCATTTTAATTATGTTTTTATCTGTAGAGGAAAACAAACACTGATCACATGACAGTCAAAGGCACTGTACGAACTGCTGATAATTCCACCACTGCATCTCAGCTCCTCCCCTTCCCAGTGACTGACCAGATAGTTGGAGAGGTTCTTCATGCGGTCCACAACGCTCTTCATGGTCTTCAGAGGCGGCAGATATATGCTGACCTGAACACAGCGTCGGTTATCATCCGCATCAATGCCGTTCCCTCATATGATCACAGCGACACACACTCACATCGTAGTCTGGCATCTGCGGCTCCCTGAAGTCCTGCCAGAGTCTCCTGGGAATCACATCCACTGGGATATCATGAGTGACCACACGACTGACCCCGGAGAGAGAGGGCTGCAACACACACACACACACACACACACACACACACACACACGCACGCGCACACACACGCGCACACACACACACACACACACACACACACACACACACACACACCCACACGCACGCGCGCGCACACACACACACCCACCCACACACGCGCACACACGCACATACACGCGCGCACACACACACACGCGCGCGCACACACACACATGCACGCACGCACGCGCGCACACACACACACACGCACGCACGCGCACACACGCACGCACGCGCACACACACACACACACACACACTACTATGAGCCTTCCAGGTAGGAATGGGCAATGATTCATCACATCCAAAATAAAATAAAAAGTGTGTGTACTGTGTATAGTTGTTATGTATTCATAAATACACACATGCATGTATACTTTTAAGAAAAATGTGCTAATTATATAGATAATATTTATATATAATATAAATTATATATAAATATATATACAATATATAAATGCAAATACATTTATATTTATTCATTTAGCAGACGCTTTTATCCAAAGCGACTTATAAATGAGGACAATAGAAGCAGTGAAACTAACAGTGGGACCACAGAATGTAAGTGCTATAACCCTTCTCAGCCTAATCTAACGCAGAACCCGTGAAGGTGCTTTTTTTAAAGGTGTAAAAAAAAACATTTTTTAATAGAAAGGAAGAGAAAAGTGTTAGTATTACTGGAACAAGTGCTGCCGAAAGAGAAGCGTCTTCAACCGTTTCTTGAAGATCGCTACGGACTCTGGGTGAGTTGGATCCAGCGGGGAACAGTCATGGTAAAGTCATGGTAAAGTCATGGTAAAGGTCTGAGAAAGAGATTGTGTGCCTCTTTGACATGATGCACTACAAGAAGACGTTCGCTTGCAGAGCGCAAGGTTCTGCATGGCACATAAGTCTGAAGTAATGAGTTTAGGTAAAAGGGAGCAGAGCCAAATATTTCACAAAAATGTGTGAGTATGCGAGCATATGTGAGTATGCAAAATGTGTGTGTGTGTGTGGGAGTGAGTGTGTGAGAGAGAGAGAATGTGTGCGTGTGTGTGTGTGTGTGTGTGTGTGTGTGTGTGTGTGTGAGAGAGAATGTGTGCGTGTGTGTGTGTGTGTGTGTGTGTGTGTGTGTGTGTGTGTGTGTGAGAGAGAATGTGTGCGTGTGTGTGTGTGTGTGTGTGTGTGTGTGTGTGTGTGTGTGTGAGAGAGAATGTGTGCGTGTGTGTGTGTGTGAGTGAGTGTGTGTGTCTCACCAGCTCCGCCGC